>JAKSZT010053780.1:3838711-3880693 GCA_026826555.1 Tolypeutes matacus
TTCTGTGCAATTAAAACCCACACCACCAGGTTTTCCATAGGCAAACACCCCCCCCCCCCCCGTTTATCCAGAAATTAACAGAATTCAAATCTGCCACCCCACTCTGAGTGACCTTCAGGGTGTGAAGCCCTCCAGCTCTCTGGGCCTGTAAGAAGCGGGAAGCCATGCCACATGCCCTCCTGCAGGAGGCTTGGCCACCCCTGAGGGGTCAGAACAGATGGTCAGGAAGAGCCTGGTGTCACGGAATAGAGGTCCTGACCCACAGGATCAAGGGGCCTCCCTTCACACGAGTAGCTCTTCCCTCTTCCTGAAAGATTTCTCACCTGCTGAGCAGAGCTCATCCTCCATTTGCTGCTGGGCGGGAAAGGAGATAAGAAGGAGCTACAGGACACTCGGAGAAGGGGTGCTAATGACCCTATCCACAGCTGTGCCCCTGCCTCTTACCCAGCACCTCAACTTCTTCATACAAGAGGAATGAACACTTCCCGTGGTTCCCCAAGGGCCTTCACTTGGAGTCAGGCAGAGGAAGATGGTGTTAGGGGAAGGGGGAAAATGGCAATGGCTGTAAATGTGGAATAGTCATCTAAAATCTAGAGCAGGAATAAAGCCAAGCTCGGAACATTTTTCTTCTCATTCTCTCTTGCTCTCTGAGTTTGTTTGCAATTTTCTGAGGGAAAAAAAAAAAAGATTTTATTTAGAGAATATCTGTGTGCTAAAGCATAAATGACTGAAGGCTCAGTAGAGACTAGAAACTGAGAGGAAAGGTAATGGTGATCCTGGCAATGGGGCCACATGCATTTGAATTCTGAATTTGCTACTTTGGGACTTTTTTGCCATCAGCTCTAAGGAGAGCAGAGATAAGCAATTCTATCATAGAACTGGTAAGCTGGCATTGCTCTGAGAGCCACCCCCCAATGGCAGGGGGAGGTGAAGATCTCAGGGAGCCTCTGGGTGGCAGGCTGCCTGCCTGCAACAGGGCTTGCATCTCTCCTGCAGAGAGAGTTCCTAGGGACATGGCCATGGATGGGGCAGACACAGCATGGAGAACACTGGATCTTAGAGCTTGGGGACGGGATCCTTAGGCAGAGCCAATTCTTTGTCCAAAGATAACTGGCTGTCTGGGGAGAAGCATCAGCTGTATTTTCCTGGACTGAGAAACTCTCCACGGCCCTCCCCCTGGAGTGCAAGGGGTGTTGTCCCCTTGTCAGAACTGCAGAGCTTGGGAAGGTGGTTTTGGGAGGACAGAGCCCATGCATTCAACAGTGCTATCCAAGAACCTGCTGTGGGAAATGGGAATGACAGGATGCCTTGATTTTCTTTTTAAAATTTTATTTAAAACACTTTGAATTACAATTGAAAGAGGTATTCTATGTAGACTCCTTGGGAAATGTTTCTGAGTATTTGATAGAAACTTTTACCCAGGCCTGCCTAATTGATGTGAAACCCAAGTCCAAACTGGGTAAGTGGATTGCCGTGAGTCACA
Organism: Tolypeutes matacus; assembly: GCA_026826555.1. Lineage (NCBI taxonomy): Eukaryota > Metazoa > Chordata > Mammalia > Cingulata > Chlamyphoridae > Tolypeutes > Tolypeutes matacus. The sequence continues at coordinate 3,840,195 of JAKSZT010053780.1, forward strand.
CAGCAAGTCTCCATTCACTGCCCTCCAACTGGTGGGAGTGCTGTTTGCCCCAGCCTAGCCCAGTACACCCGCTTGATCGGCACACTTAGCCACCTTCTCCTTCTAGTCTCTGTTCCCCAACCCTGTGCCCAGTGGCCTCCCTTATCTCACTCTTCCTTGGGTTTGAGTAGGCACACATCACAAGGTGAAGCAATAGTCCTTTAGAGGACTGACCTCTCCTCTTCTCTGCCAGTCCGTTGACCCTCAGGACACACCACTGCCTCTCCATGGTGCTGGGCAGTGTGATATAGAAAGCTCCCCCTCACCCAATCCCTTAAATAGCTCTGACCAGCTTTCTTCCATCCACAGCAAGCCTTGCTATTTGCACAGTCAATGGCTCTGGCAAGGCCACGCAACCCCTCCCTCCCTGGGAAGCACTGTGGGCACTGTTTGTGTTTCGGTCTCTATAGACTCAGCATTCACAACTTGAAGAGGGTGAGACAATGACCCGAGCAGCTGCCTGCAGACTGTGCTGGCTGGGAGGCACAGAGAGCTCCCAACTCTCACGGGCTGAGAGAGAGCAAGAGGCAGGGGAGTTTTGGACAGCCAGGGTTTGAGCAACAAGCACCTGTGAGCTTTCCCAGGCAGCCGTGGCTGACCCAGAGGGACTCAGAAGGGCAAGCTTTCAACCAGCTGTGTAGTCCCCAGGCCTGGTAGGAAAAGTAGGGCCCTGGCTCCTGGAAGACTTGTCCAGGTGGAGAAAAATGGGAAGTTTCCTTAGGACCCTGTCCAGCTAGATAGAAGAAAGATTGCATTACTTGTAATGAGGTTGAAATTGACACAATATAACTGAATTTTATTGAATGAATATTTATTGAATATCTATTATGAGCCAGGTGTTATGGGAGGGATGCATGTCACTGCACCCACAGAGCTTACAATGTGGCAAGGGAGGAAAGGTATGCACTCAGATAACTGCCATATAAGTTAAATATGAGTATCACAAGAGGACAGAAAGAGAAACACTTAACAGAGCTACCCAGCCCTGGAAGAGGCTGTCTATGAAGGAATGTGCTGTCATTTGGGGGATTCAACCAGAGGTTGGAAAACGACCAGGTCTCAGGGAACAGAAAGGTAAAGAGGTGGTGGCAGAGATCCCCACCCACCTCCAAATCCTCTAACCTTGAGTCTCCCCCTTGGCTGCTCAGTAAGTCCGGTGGAGGAAAAGGCTCTGTTGAGAAGTGAAATTGAATATCAGGTCTCTAACAAAGACCCCATCTGCTGGCCTTAATTCCAAAGTAAATAGAGCCGGTTGTCACCCCTCTACCCCATAGCTGGCCTCAGAGTAGGGTGCCAGGCAGGGTGTGCTGGGATTAGCCCTGGTCTCCCCTGGAGCCAGAATTCTCCTAATCGTGTTAAAATTAGCACTCTCTCTACAAGCAGGGGCAGACCTCTCTGAACTGAGGCTTGGTCAATTCTCTGCTTGCACAGCTCTAACTTCTAATCATTGTCATAAACAGGACGGAAGCAGCTGCTCACTCCAATCTATTATCAGCTTGGTTGGAGACAGAGAAATTTAAATGACAGTAAGATGCTTAGCAAAGAAACGAAAGTCAGTGTTAAAAATAAAGAAAACAAGACAGCTTGTTTCATCGAAATAGAAGGGTTATTAAACAGCCCTGAATTAATCAGTGATCTGTCAGGGTTGGGAATTGAAGAGCAGGGCAGGGTAGAGAGCTGGGAGAAGATGGGTATGGGGGAGAAGTTAGGCAGCAGGTAGGAGCTGCCTGCACGCTCAGGCTGGCTGCAGGGACTCTGGAAATTTATGGTCTTCAGAGGAGGAATTGGCAGCTAGTTTTCTGCACCGCAGATAAGGGCAGATGGGGGGATGGGGTGGGACTTTGGCACTCCAGCCTCTCTGTCCTACAAATTCCTGCTTCTGGATTCTTTCCATCTGCCACCACCTGTGTAAGCCCCCAGGGGGCTGTCTTGCAGTCCTCATCCCCTCCCTCACCCTCCTTCCCACCAGCCAAGATTGGGCAGGAGCCAAATGGCATTCAGGAGATGGCCAGGAGCTCCCACACCCAGGCCTTTTCCTTCCAACTTTCTCAAGGGATCCCTAAGAGTTCAACTCTGAACCCCAGCTCTTCATCCCCTTTCTTCTCTTACCTAGTGTAAGAGAATATGGTCGAGTATGGCCAGAGTATTGTCTACCTAGAGGCAGAGAGTGTAGTTAGTAATCTCTCCACGAAGATATCAGAGTGGCACCTACAACTACAAGCAGCAGAGAGACAGGGCGGCAAGAAGGAATAAGCTCAAGTTTTAACTCTAGGAGTCCCAAGTCCAAGTCCAGTCACATTTTCACATACGGTACCTTCGCCAAACTTTTTACCCCAAATCTCCTTAACCCTTCTCACTTGTAAAATGGCGGTGCTGGTGCTGCCCTCTATCTCCCAGGCTTGTGTGAGGGGTACATCAATGGGACATTGTATGTGAGATTCAGAGTACACCGTGAAATGCTCGTTTATATTACATTGGGATCTGTTGGAGACTCCTTTTCAGAGGAGATGGACTCTTTCTGGGAGAGGGCTCCTGCAAGCAGAAGAGCAGATTGCTCGCATCTTGCGTGGACGTGGAAGGTGAGGGCATGGGACCCTGCACATCTGTGTGCACACATGCCCACAACCAAGTGTGCAACACATGGAATCTTGAATCAATCACTCCAGGAGCATTTTCTTTGCTCTTTGACCTCAACATTCTTTCTCCTCACCCCTCCCTTCCTCTTCCCTCCTCTTCCCTCCTGGCTATTTACCCTTTTCCAGACTTCTCTCTCACACCCCATTCATCATCCGGGGCCAGATTCTCACTTAGGGAGTTCTTTTCATCTCCCACCCCAGGTCCTCCATCCTGGCTGGACATGCCCCACCCCCAGCCCCAGGCCCCCACCCCCACCCCCACCCCGCTTTCCCTCAGCACATTCTTCTCCCTGTCTCAGCTTCTCTCTGATAATTGTGCCCTTCACTTTCCCTCCCAGTAGGACTGAGAAACTCTAGCCATCCCGAGGCTATAGGGCCTCAAAAGTCTGTCTCCCCTGCCCACCCTGACTAAGGGACTGGTGCTACTTCCAGACTTTAAGCATCCTCCAGGACGAGTCTGTGTGCATCTTGCCACAGACCAGGTCCTCAGGAATTCCAAGCCCCCTCAGTTTCCACGTGTCCCTTTCCCCCAGCCCCACAGCACACCCCCTGTTCCATGTGTGTGAGTGTGACATGCCTGTTACTTAGGAGAGTTGCCTGACAGCTCACGGTCTTTTCTATAAGAGCTGGGAGTCTCAGACAAAGGGAGAAAAATAATAGAAACAGAAGGTGGGAAGGTATGGGATGGGGACACAGCCTGCTTAAGAAGCTTCCTCATGAAAAGGAGTTATAACTTCTTATTCAGGGGCTGGCCATTGGTTCAGCAAAGTACCAGAGAGAAAGAGGCAGGGAAAGATGAGGAAGGGACAGGAATGTCATCCTATGTGCCAGGGAGTCCTGCATCACAAGAGTCCAAAGAACATGGAGCTCCAGCCTGAGGGGACTGTTTGCTCAGGATCTCCTCTCAGGACCAATTTCTCTCATTCCTCCTTCCTTTCCTCCTTTCCTGCCATGGGGGCCTTCACAAATCAGCAAGAATAGCACAAATGGCCCTTAAATCATCCAAGGGCAATGAGAGGAGGTGGCAGGGGCAAAAGGACAGTGTAGGGCCAGAGAATTGGTCGGAATGGCCATTAGCGACCTCAGGTCTGCAGACGGGGAGAAGATGGAGCTACAGCACCTGGTTCCTTCCAGAGGCCTGTCCCGTTGCCCACCTGAAACAGAATCCTCCATGTCTGCAGCTACTGTACAAGCCAGCCCTTGCCTCTAAGGAGATCGTGCCCTTGTCCAGTGTTTCTCCAAAAACAGAAACAAGAGTAACTGGTATTGATTCAGAGCTGTAGAGTTTACAAAACAGTCTTCACATCCATTATCTTGTGGAATCTCACAACAACCCTGCGAGGTATCATTTTACAGCTGAGGAAACTGAGACACTGAGAAGTTAAATAACATGTTCAAGGCCACAGAGCTAGTGAGTGGTAGAGCGAGACTTGGGTGCAGGTCTGTCCCCAAAGCCCGTGCATTGTCTTTTCTCTGCCCCTGCTGCCTTGCACTATTCCCCAGAGGGAGGTGGACTTCCTTAGAGAAGAGCCCTGTTCTGAAACCTTCCTGTGGGAATCCCACCCCACTCTGCTCTGCTCTGGCTCACTTTATGTTGTCAATATGCCATCTATTATTATATGATTGTGTTTTTGTAGCTCTGTTGCTAAGACTTTTCCTGCCCAAGTTCTGTGTGGGTTGTGCGTTCTTCAAAGGCAGAGCGGGTGTCTTCTCTTCTTCTCCATCTTCCTTCTCACTTCATCTGCTTAGCCAATGACATTTGTGTTTCACCAATGGGTTCAAGATGGACACCAGTCAGGGTACTCCCCAAAAGGATCATTCCCTCTCCCCTACCTCCAAAAGAGCTCAGTTGTGACAACTATCTTAGCCAAGTAAGTTAGTTCAAACCATTTCCTAAGGCAGACTAGCCAGGATGGTGTAGCGGTAAAAAAGCAAATGAGCATGGCTGGCTCCCCTCTTACCTGCTCTCCACAATTCAGACTGACACATCACCATGTCACCATGCCTGCCCTGCGAGGGATACTAAGGAGCATGAGGTATTATTCCTGCCCACAAAGAGCCTTTAATTCAGTGGGGAAATGGGACGTAGTCACATTAAAAAGAGAGTCAACTCTGCCATACAGTGTGTGCTAAAATGCCTCCTGAATGGACAGACTCAGGTGGGGCAAGGAGTTCCTGGGGGTTCCATGAGGGTTTTTTTTTTTTGTTTATTTTGTTTGTTTGTTTTGTTTACTCTCTTCCCAACTTGAATGTGAACTTCACATGGGCGGAGATTTTTTATGCCTTTCATGATAAGGTACCCCCAGGGCCTTAAAGCAGCACTTGCCATGCACTAAATGTTCAATAAGGACTTGCTCATCAGTGAACACTGAGTGTGTGCCAGGCCCTGTGGGGGCCGTGTCACAGCCTCTGCCATCGCAGTGAATCTGTGCCATATCCCACGAGGGAAGTGCTACTCACATCATCACCCCATTTCATAGACGAGGTAACAAGTCAGAGACAGGATTCGAACCCAGGTCTCTGATTCCAGGTCATGTGTCCATGAGGTTTTGAAGGGTGGACAGGGCAAAGATAGGCAAAGAAGAAAGTAGAGGCAGGTGTTCCAGGAGAGGACATTGCAGAGGGGAAACTGTGCAAGGCATTTTGGGGACAAGCAGACCACCTTGTTGGGAGCAGAGTCACTTAGAAAGGTGGGCTGGTGAAAGGTGGACAAGCCAGAATGTGAAGGACTTGAACTCAGGGGCTCAGCAGCTCTGAGCCTATCTGGGCGACAGCAGGGAATCCTAGAAGGTTTCCATGTGTGAATATCACACCTTGACCCTGTGCCTGGCAGGGCTGGACCAGGAGTCTGAGGCATAATAAATGAAGCAATAAAAGCACAGCTTGGAAATTATCTACAGCTGAATCTTAACTGCCAGTGACTTTCCCCAGGATCCCAGCAGAAGGCCTGCTGGGTGACTCTGCAGCTATCTTACCTGTTACATTTTCAGGCAGGTAGCACAGGGCTTCCTGATGAAAAGGCCCACCCTTTTGAACTTTGGCGATCCCTGGCTTCTGGAAATGGATGGTGTTAAAAATGCACCTTGATCTGGCTCTGGCTCCAGTGGCTGCTTTCCTTGCGCAAGGATGAAGCGGCAGGGGTCAGAGAGCTCCTTATCCCTAGAATGCTTCAGCTCCCCTGTGGGCCACTGAGGGCAGAAAGGAAGCCGGCTCTGCAAGAGAAAGTAGGAAGCCTCTCACCCACACTCCTGGGGGCCATTAAAATTTTCTTCAAGAGGAAAAAAGTGAGGACAGCTCCAGGGTAAAGTAAGTGAGGTTTTAAGGGCCAGTCTTCTGAGTGACAGTTGAGATGAATTCCCAATGTTTTGTTCTCTTTTTTCCTCCTTTTCTTCACGCCTTTCCCCTCCCACTACTGTGAATTGGAACTGTGTCATTATTCTTTGGAAACATTGCTTAAAAACGCATAAAATGCCATTATGTAGAGTAATCTAATTTACTTAACCATGTAGTAGGTTACTTTTTAACCCTTTGTCCTCCTTCCTAGTCCCCATTTCAACCTCAGAGAGCCCCCTGCTCTTCCTCCTTCAATAAGGATGGGACGAGAGGCAGAAGATATATTTCTAGGCTTCTTGGAACGCTCATTTGGAAGTGCTCTGAAAGGTGATGCCAGCTCACAAACCTCTTGCCACAAAACACCCCAGGGCTCCGTCCTGTCACTGATAACCATGTTATATAGCCATGCTTCCACACCCAGTCCTACTCCATTGCCAAAATAAAGGATCAGGGAAGCGGCTGTGGCTCAATCAGTAGGGCTCCCGTTTACCATATGGGAGGCCCCGGGTTCGGTTCCCAGGGCCTCCTGGTGAAGGCAAGCCCGCCCGCACGGCGTGGTTAGCTGACCCAGCGAGCACAAGCAGCAAGGGGGGGATAAATGAATAAATAAATAAAATCTTCAAAATAAAGGATCAGCTCGGGAAAGACTGAGCTACAAGTTTTGACCTTTATAGTAAAATACTCGAGTTTTCCCAGACCAGTGATAAGAGGATTTGACTGAAAAATGAGTTCTAAAAATCTAGGCAATGAAGAATAGAGGGGAAAGCATTGATTTCAGAAAGTTCTGCTTCCTAGCTGAATGATATTAGTCAAGTTATTCAGCCTTCCTGAGATGCAGGTTCTTCATCTGTGAAATAGGGATAACAATAGTCACCTTGCAAGATAATCACAAGATTATCCATATTGTAAAGTGTCCAACCTTGGGTCAGCCACATAGCAGATGCTTAGTAAATAAAAAAGTTGCTACTCTACTGTTTTTGTTATAGAAAACAATGGTAGCTGCTACTATGATGCCACTCCTGGCCCTGAGGGGTAAGACCTAACTTGAACTTTGAATCAATTTAGCAAAGCCTTATCTCCACTTTCTTTTCTCCGTCTTTGAAAGGAGACTGAGAATTCCTTTTCCAGAACTTTAATCCCCTAAGGCCTACCAGAATAGCATCTCCGCTAAACGGGGTCCTGCTTAACATCAGGAAAGAGATGACATTAGCTTCCTCAGCACCCCCCCCCCTTTTTTTTTTTAGGTACCTGGGGGCCTGGGATTGAACCAGGGACCTCCTATGTGGGAAGCCAGCACTAAACCACTGAGCCATATAGGCTCCCCTGAGTTGGTTTTTCTGTTTATCATGTTTGTTTGTGTTTTGTTTTTTTTCAGGAGGCACCAGGAACCGAACCTGGGACCTCCGTGTAGGAGGCGGGTGCTCAACTGCTTGAGCCACATCCGCTCCCTCAGGACTCCCTTTTAATGCCAGGAAGGCTGTGCTCCCAGGGCTTGCTTCTGGTGGCCGCACTGCCCTGCTTATTCGCAGAAACTCTTTCTGACCCAGGGGTGAGGTGGCCAGCAAGGCGGCTCTCCTCCAGGCCCCACCCCCAGGGGGGTTGAAGAGGGCAGAGCGCAGGGAAGAGGGGTGGTGGGGAAGCAGCTGCTTGAAATTGATTGCTCTTATAGTTTAGTTTATACCATGCAGCTCTCTCCTCTCTGCCCGGGTGGCGACCTTTAGATAATAAAGGGGATTCTGGGAGATTTCTGACAGGCCCATGACATATGGGGCAGGTCTGCTGGGTCAGGCATGTATCTCCCTGCTCCCAGCCCCACGGTAATGAATCTTGTTTTGAGTTTGCAAAGCCAACCCCGCCAATGCCCTCAGAAAGGAGCAGAGCACACATCCCCTCAGCCCCTCAAATGAGTACACGTCTTTGGAACCCTTCATAATTCAGGGAGACAACTCCAAACTTTTATAGCCTATGAGAGGAGAGGACAAACACTGGATGTTTTGCTAAGGCCCTGAGAGAACTAGCACGGTTTCCAGGGGTTGATTGGAGCCCACTGCGGAGACCTGGGAAATCAAACAGCAGAGAACCTTCCCTGGCATGAAAAGGACAAGGCTGGAGGGAGTTGAGATGACAATGGAGGGAGACCTCTCCCTGGGAGTCAAAAAAGATCCCATGGTTTTCTTGTGCTCTGACAAATGACATTTCATTCTCCTGGCCAGGAGCGGAGGAAGTGAGAATGGGAGGCAGAAGGGATAGGAAACACTGTTCAGGAAAAGGTGAGAAATCAGCCAGTGCTGATTCTAATCACATTGGGAATAGAAGCTGTGACCAGAAGAGCAAGTGGGTTCTCCAAGCCACTGTTTTTTTCCTGGGCGAAAGAGGAAGGATTGTTTTCTGCCTTCAGTTTTCACAGAAATGTTAAGAGATCTACATCTCTAAGTTTCTTGGCCCTTGTGAGGGCCCCCTCCACACAAACGTGTATTCATGTGTGTGCACACACACGCAAACACACACACACACACACACCCTTCCTTGACATGAACAATTCCTGGCCAAGAAATTAGAGCTTATTTCTCCTGCCATCCTGCCTTTCTCGTCTGGCCCCAGCCCCTCGGCTTGTCCCCTGAAGCCTGCCTCCACCTGCCCCTGCATCTAAGAGGCAGAGTCCATCTGCCTCATGAGGGGCATGGGACCCCAAGAGCCTTGCTCCCTCCCCTTGCCAGAGCAGAGAGCGGCACAGCTCTGGACACGCAGCCCCACATTATTGAACATGGATTCTTCTCTCGTTATTTGACCAGGACTGCCAAGGCTTCCCCAAATTTCCTTCTCTTACTCCTGGGTTATTAGATGGTAGATCTGGTTTAACCCCCTGTGAAAGGAATTGAATCTGTGAAGACGTATGTGAAGGGGATCCACTGTGTCATAGTGAGATGGGGTGACTGGAATAGAATTTGTGGCCCAAAAGTTGTCCTAACACACAGTGGAAGAACCACAGTATCACCTATTTCACCTTCTCAGGGAAGGATGCCAAAGAGGCCCAGAGGCGGAGGCCCATTTTCCTCCTCTCTTCTCCTTCTCATCTTCCTTCTCCTTCTCTCTCGGACCAGGGGTAGCCCCTTGGTGTCATAGAGCAGCACAGTCTAGGGGGAAAATGCCATTCGACTAATGAAGCAAACGCAGCTGGTATAGCCGTGACATCTAAATTGTTCCTTTGGTCCCATTATTTTCCATAGGAAATTCTCCTTCTCCCCACATCCCCTCCCCTTTTCCCTTTAAATTGCGTGCATAAAATACGCTAATAACAATCTTTGGTGTCTGTGCATGAGTGACAGCTGAAATAAGAAAAAGACTAATCGTACCTCCTGCAGACCTGTCACATGGAGATTAAATGAGTTTCTCTCCCCACCCCCTCCCCACTCACCACCCCCTCTCCCCCAATCTCTCCTTTCTCTCCTGGTCTCTTCTCAATGAGAATCATGGGCATTTGAATAATAATATTATAGACACCATCAGGGTGACAGTGGGGAAAAAATCAGCTCAAACCCATGATTATTCCTTCAATCTAATAATTATTTAAATACCAGATAACTCCTTTCATTCTAATTGAGGCCTTTCAGCTGCCGGCATTACCCGGGGCCTTTGCGTTTGCCCTCTCCCTCACCTTGTGCTACCCAACGTGCTTGGACTACCTCTGAGGTCGGTGTTAGACAGAATTACACTCAGAGTGTTTGCACGTACAACTGCGCAAGTGACATTAAAGACAGGCACTTCAGTACCATCCCACCCCCAGGGGAAGAGCTGGGTTCCCAGAATCTCACATTTAGATATATTATCTACTAATACATAGAAATCTTAAACCTTTTGAGGTCATCTGGACTAATCCCCTGCCTCTGGGTGAATTTATTCCTAGATGACTTTGGGGAAAATTCAATGTCAGAAACTTCCATAATCTTCTTGGCAATAGGCTCCAGGGATCAGGGATCATCTCTAGATAGGATGCCCCTTAATATCTAACTTCAGTCCCTCCTGCTGCAGTTCTAACTCTTTTGGAAGAAAAAGCTTCGGTGCTTAGGCTAAATCTGATCTGTATATGAAGTTGTCTTCAATCCAGAGGGATGTGGCATGGAACACCACAGCCCCCAAGCCACAGAGTAGACACTGTTCCTGAATGTGTCGTCTACCTGGGCCTGCCTGGGCCGAGTGCATGTCAGAGAAGGTTGCTTTCCCTGACATGGAATGGAGCAATTCTGACAGTGTCTCTTTCACTTTCTATGCCCCTTACTCTCTCGCCTCTTTGAGTCTACCTTGGGCAGCCACTCTCTGCACACCTGTCCACACCCAGTGCTGGGCTCACTTCTGCCTGCCATGAGGTTGTCACAGTCAGAAGGCCCCTTCTTTCCTCCATTCAGGACAGCCTCAAGGTAGATCATAACCAACTGCCAGGGCCCTTCTGCCTATGAGAGAGGTAGCAGGTTATTAGAGAAAGCACTAGACTTTGAGTCACAGGTCACCCTATCCCTGACTCATTTGGGCTCACCCTGTATAATTCATTTCCTTTCTGTGGACCTTGGCTTCTTCCTCTAAAGAAGTAGTGGAGGAGTAATCATAAAATCCCCTTTAATGTTAGCCCTGAATTCCTACTTTCAAGGTGCTCTTTAGTTGAATGGAGAGCTGGGGAGAGAGACCAGACTTCCCTCTATCAAGGGAGAGAAAGGAGGTTGAGATAAATCTAAAGAGCAGCTGCTAACTCTTTCTCTGACTTCAAAGCCTTTAGTTTCATGCTTACCTCAGGATCCTGGCTGTGTGCACTACCTAATAGGTGCAGTAGTAATAATAGGCACCATTTATTGTTATTGTTACCAAAAAAACATAGCAATGATTGTGCTGTTGATATAGGGCTGGTAATGACAGTGCTGATAGTGATGGGGGTGATGATGATGGTGGTGACAGAAGTGATGATAGGAAAGGAGGTGGTAGTGATGGTGATGACGGGAAGGGAGATAGTGGTGATCATGATGGGTCCGAGCATGTGAGATTTGCTGACATGAACTTTGATTCCATTTGGCAAAATCATCTCCCAACCCTAACTTCTCTTCCTACCAGCTCCTTTTGCAATAAGGGAAGCCCATGGAAAGAATGGCATGTGCACCCAGATCTCCTGAAAAAGGCAACAGAGCAGGTCGGCAGGGAAGAGAGAATCCCCTTGAGCTGAACTGATTGTGACTTCCTCCTGCTTTGCCACGGATGGCTGTAACAGCAACAGCAGCTGATTAGGAAGGTATTAAATGCCTTCACTGGCTGTCACCAATACCCACCTCCTGAGTCCTGATCAGGGAGATGGTGTCATCAGACCCTCCACATAAAATATTTAGTGGCACTTGCTTCCCAAAGAGGCAAGAGTGGCCTCTCCTTGGCATCGGGACTGCTCAGAGTAAGATGTCCGAGGGTGCTCTGCTGATAAGGCAAGAGGCCCAGAGAAGCACGCCCTAGGCCAAGACTTGGCAGAGGAGCAGGGAGACCTGTAGGAGAATAGAAACCAGGCAAGTCTTGGCCCTTGAGAATGTATGTGACAAAATGACTTCGCGAACTGGATAGAGGAGATGCGACAAAAAGAAGGAGGCAACATTATTTAGAGAAAATTCCTGAGGCTGACAGCTGAAAATTGAGGATAGAAGGAAATTATAAGAAGGGGTCATAAGCTCTCTGGCTGCCACCAAATTAAGGATGGAAAATTCATTTTAAGACAGATCATGGAATGGATGAGGCTGAGAAGCTGGAAATATTGACACATAAATTGCTAATAATGAAAGCTAATGTATCCTGAACACTTAAAATGGGCCAGGCACCATTTTAAGTGTTTTGTACATATTAACTTATTTCATCATAATAATCCTGTGATGTAGATATGTTAAACCCATTTTATAGGTGGTGAAATAGTGTCACAGAATGGCTAACTACAATGACCAGCTTTATACAATTGTAGGCCCTGTTTGAACCCAAGCATCTAGGTCTGGAGCCCATACATTTCACCCTTACACTACACTGCCTCATCAGAGGCACAAAGGTGGGTGGCCTTCCCTCTTACTCTGAACTTGATCCTTGCCAGCTGGGCCCTGCTTTGAGCAGCTACTTGGTAACATCAACCTTGGCATAGAAAGGTAGAGGCTCTCAACTTGCTGTTGGAAGTCAGCTGTCCTCAAGGAACCACACTTACAGGGTGGGATGCACGCCTCCCCCGCCACCCCCTGGCCTGCTGGAGACGATGCTTCCTCCTGACTCCCCAGTGCTCCAGTGCCAGCTGCTTCCAGATGGACGGCCCCTGAGCCCCATGGAGTGGATTCATTGACTGGTCAGCAGAAACAGCCTGTCCCAGACCAGATACCAGTCTGTTGACAACTCCTGGCCTTACCAGTCTCCCCAGGCAGGACAGAAGGACCTCAGTTGCTAGTGAAATTGCAGACTAGAAGAGATGAAGGAAGCAACTGTGAGGTATCATTTACTCTCAAAGAAATCTTACAGTTTGACTAATTCAAACATAAGGTAAAGAACTAAGCTCAGGGAGACTCTAGACCAATCTAAAGCCCCACACAGCTCATGAGCAATACTGACAGAATTTGGACCCAAGGTTTCCTAATCTCCCACCTTTATCCCCTGCCCCATGGCCCCGTGCCTTGTAGCCATCAGACCACTGCAGAGAGGCTGTTGGGACTTGTTGTGCCATATTACGACAGAGCAGAGCACCTTGGATCTATTTCCTTGACAACCCCCTTTCCCCTGACACATGCATCCCAGACTGAACCCCTTCACTGGATGGGCTAGGAATGAAAGGGCTGTGTGCAGCATTCATTCCCCTGGAAAGGAAGAATGTAAGCAAGCAGAGAAATGAGGAGCTCTGGCAGGATTCCTGAAGTGGGGTCTCCTGGGGAGGTGTCAGTGATAATAAGAACGACTAACATAAACTGAGCACTTACCGTGCCAGTGACCCTGCTAAGAGGTTTCTATGCACAAACCCATTCACTCTCATGATGTGAAACTTGACTTGTCCAAGGTTCCAAATTTGTTCCCAAATTCTGTCTAATAACAAAAGCCACTCGCTATTCAAGCTCTGTTTTGGAGGACAGTGGGCAGGGAGGTGAGATGGCTGATCTTAACCTCACACACGTCCTTATATGTTATCTCTGCTACCATGAACCCCTTCTTCCACACACAGGCTAAACATACACACGTGTATGTCGTGGAGAAGGCAGGAGTGTGCTGTCTACAAACTCAGGGCCATAGTGTCGCAGAAAGCACTTTCTGGAATGCAGACTCCCAAGCACAGTGTGGTGACCTTCCTCACAGCTCCTCGTGGGACATGCTCTTCTCCACGTTTGACCAAACGAGGTTTCCTACCCGGAGTCAGGGGAATGGACACAATGGCTTTCTTGCAGTTCCCTGGTCAGCTAGAGAGAATTCGGGACTCTGTTATTTCCTTTCTGCAGCTCCTCTTGAGGAATGCATGTCCGGCTACCGGCCTCAGGACATAGCTAAAAATAACCTCTGGTTTTTCAAACCGAAAGCTCAGTCTGTTGGGAGGCTTTGCCGGTGTGCGGGTGGGGCCGGAAGTGCTGTGTCGGGGGAGCTGAGGTCAGCCTGGGCCTCAAGCTGCTGCTGCCTTCCTCTTTCCAAGGAAGCCTGGTGCCTCATGAGTCACCCCGGGACACCCTGATGGAATCTGTTTAGAGGAGGGGAATCTAGGTGGGACCAGCCCCTGGCACCACAGTTGGGACAGAGGATGCGATGGGGGAGAATTCCTAAAGATAACCAAAAAACGGAGGGGACCCTCAAGGTGGTGTCTTCTATCATAACACAGTCCAGCCAGATTGCAGGGGGAGGGGGACAGGCGAACTTTCCATCCTCTCTTGGGTGTTTCCACTCCTACCACTTCGTATGCCCAGAGTTCTGCCTGGACTTGTCTGAGGACAGTGCTGGACAATCTGTCCGGCTGGAGAAAAGCTTTCTCTGTCACTCATCCCTACACCTGCTGCTACTGCTGCTGTCGCTGCTCCTTACGAAAGCCAGGCGCTGGGTTATCACAGTGACGGGACAGGCTCTGTGGTCTGATGCCGCACCTACCTGCCCGGGAGTCTCTAGAAGCCCTCCTCAGGGGGCCCCCTTCCCCTCTGGAAGTGTGAGTCAGGGCTGGAGCCTCAGCTTTGGGCACGTATTTGGGGCCCAGGGTTGATTGCATGGATCCTCAAACAGTCATGAGAAAGACCTGAGCAGTGGCTGGAATGGAACTGACCCTCTGCTCGCCTCCTTTTTCTCCTCCCCATGTTGTTCCAAATCCAAAACTCTTGCCCCAGCTGACTGAAGATGGACTCAGATGGCCAGTGCCCCTTAGCAAGGAGGCGGGCTCCCCTTGTGCTCCACCTGCAAAGAAGCAGAAGTTGCAGCTGTGGCCCCCAGGCTCCCTGGGCAGCCGGTGGCTGGGCATACTCCTGTCCCAAAGAGGAGTGGGGGCCTCGTCCGCCTGGGGCTCTGCAGGCTCCTGAATAGCACGTGAGGGAATCCCAGTCTCATTGGCCACAGCATATTTCACCTTTCTCAAAAAATATTTTACAACTAAAGATCAGGGACTCTTCTGTGTGGAGAAGTGGTTGAAGGAGTGTGAGGGGCACTGTTACTCAGGGTGACCAGCCCGTCTCCCTCCATGGAAGACAGGGCATGAGAAAGTAAAGAAACACAGCAGTGGGGGGTGGGGGTGGACGTCAGCAAGGAATTTTATTGTGATATCCTATATTGGGAGTAGTTGACTGAGAGGACCTGGGGGTGTGTCTTCCCTACAAGCTCCTAAAAAAAAACCAGGAGCAACTTCCACTCCACTAGGAGAGCACAAGTGTGATGATTGGGGATGAAGGGGGGAGTTGGCTTTGGTCCCCACTGGAGACTGACTGGCTGGGTGAACTTAAACAGTCTTTTAACCTCTCCAAGAGATTAAAAAAAAAAAAAAAGATGTCTTTAGGAGGACAGAAATAGAGATGCTTTGTAAAGTAAAAAAGTATTTCACAGCGTAGAGGCTAGAGACCAAAATAGATAATAGGATTCCCTGAACCTCCCTAAGAGGCAGAAAGTCTGTTAAAAATAGAAAAACTGAAATACAGAAGGAAGAGGCTCACAGAGCTGGTCAGGAGTGGGACCCTGGGTCAAGTGATCTTGTTCACTCCTCCCAGACTTTATTTTCCATCTGACCACTCTGCCTTGTGTTTTCTAGAACCATGTGAGGGCCAGCCCAGGAAGGTGGAATAAATGAGAGCTAAGAGGATCTGCCTCCTCATCCTGGCTCCACGCAGAATGGAACAGAGGAGGCCCTGGCCGTGGACCCCAGAGGTTGACAGCTGGTCTGTGGTCCTGCTGTCCGTGGTCTGGCTGCTGCTGGTCCGCCCGGTGGCTGGGATGCATCAGTTCAGCACCTTCCACTCTGAGAACCGTGACTGGACCTTCAACCACTTGACCGTCCACCGTGGAACAGGGGCCGTGTATGTGGGGGCCATCAACAGGGTGTACAAGTTGACTGGCAACCTGACCATCCAGGTGGCTCACAAGACGGGGCCGGAAGAAGACAACAAGTCTTGTTACCCTCCCCTCATCGTGCAGCCCTGCAGCGAGGCGCTCACACTCACCAACAATGTCAACAAGCTGCTCATCATTGACTACTCCGAGAACCGCCTGCTGGCCTGCGGGAGCCTCTACCAGGGTGTGTGCAAGCTGCTACGGCTGGACGACCTCTTCATCCTGGTGGAGCCGTCCCACAAGAAGGAGCACTACCTGTCCAGCGTCAACAAGACGGGCACCATGTACGGGGTGATTGTGCGTTCCAAGGGTGAGGATGGCAAGCTCTTCATCGGCACTGCTGTGGATGGGAAGCAGGATTATTTCCCGACCCTGTCCAGCCGGAAGCTGCCCCGTGACCCCGAGTCCTCTGCCATGCTTGACTATGAGCTGCACAGTGATTTTGTCTCCTCTCTCATCAAGATCCCCTCGGACACCTTGGCCCTGGTCTCCCACTTTGACATCTTCTACATCTATGGCTTTGCCAGCGGGGGCTTCGTCTACTTCCTCACTGTCCAGCCCGAGACCCCCGAAGGCGTGGCCATCAATTCCGCCGGAGACCTCTTCTACACCTCACGCATTGTACGCCTCTGCAAAGATGACCCCAAGTTCCACTCCTACGTGTCACTGCCCTTTGGCTGTACACGGGCTGGGGTGGAATATCGCCTCCTGCAGGCTGCTTACCTCGCCAAGCCTGGGGACACGCTGGCCCAGGCCTTCAATATCAGCAGCCAGGATGATGTGCTCTTCACCATCTTCTCCAAAGGGCAGAAGCAGTATCATCACCCTCCCGACGACTGCGCCCTCTGTGCCTTCCCTATCCGTGCCATCAACTTGCAGATCAAGGAGCGCCTGCAGTCCTGCTACCAGGGCGAGGGCAACCTGGAGCTCAACTGGCTGCTGGGGAAGGATGTCCAGTGCACAAAGGCGGTAAGGAGGCACTCACCTTGCACTGCTCCTCATTCCTGACTCGGGTGCAAACTTCCTGTCAGTGGCCCACTGCCCACCCTGCTCCCAGACTTGAGAGACCCCAAAATGAGAGAGGTTCTCAGGTTCGCGTTATCAGGGGACCACCGATGACACAGGGTCGTACTTACACCACACCCTTGGGGCACGTTTGTTGATTGATTGACTAGGCTAGTCATTCAAAGAGATATCCATTGGGCGCCAATACCGTGCCAGGCATTATTCTAGACCTTAGGCTTCAGTGAACCAGACACACATCCCTGCCCTCATGGAGCTTAAGTTCTCTACAGGTGAGAGAAATAAACACATAAATACATGTAGTAGGTCAAATAGTGATAATTGCTAGGAGCAAAATAAAGGGAGGCAAGCAAAGAGGCGGTACTGAAGGGGGTTGAGCAACTGAAAAAGTGATGTTCAAACAAAGGCTGAGGTGGGTAAGGGAGTGAGCCATGCAGGTGTCTGGGGAAGGCACCCCAGAAAGGAAGCTGCAGAAGAATGCCGGACATGCCTGGGATATTTGGAGAACAGAAAGAAGCCATTGCAGCAGGATCAGAGTATGTGAGAGAAAGAGTGGTAAGAGATGAGATGGGTCAGGAGTAGTGGGACCAGACTAAGCCCGTGCAGGGCCTTGTAGGGGTCGAGTAGGCAGTCAGATATGTAGGTTGGGAGCTTGACCAATAGGCTGAAAACTGGAGAAGAATCAGGAGACTGGAAAAGGGTAGAGGGAAAGGGAAGCTCAGGATCCCGACCTGAGGTCAGCAGAGGCAAGAATATTAGTGGGGAGCACTGTTCTGTCCAATGGACAGGAGGCTGTCATCCACCTGGTCACCATCATCTACCGTTTGGATTATCCGTCCAGCCTCCAGCCATCATCCATATGTCACCCACCTGTCCATCCATCCATCCCTCCCTCTATCCATTTAACAAGCAGGTTTTGAAGATCTTCTGCACACCTCACACTATACCAGGCACCAGGGATGCGAACATAATAAGAGCTGGTCACTACTCCAGTGATTCTCATAATCCAGTGGGAAAGAGATATACAAAAATAGATGACAGGTAAAGCAGCTAAAGCGATTGAGCACCTGCTTCCCATGTACAGGGCCCCGGTTTGAAAATGGCAACATAAAATGGTGGCTAAGAGTTTGAGCTTCTAAGATGAAAACCAGGGTTCAAATTCCACCTATGCTGCTTACTAGCTTCAGAAGTAATTTAACATCTCTATGTCTCCTATGTTCCATCTGTGGAATGGGAATGATAATTCCTGCCTCATGGGATGATCAGATAAACTAATATATGTAGAGAGAGTAGCACCGTGCCTGGCCCGTTCACTTACAATTACTTGTGAACTCTTATGTAATGTGACAAGTGCTAAAAATAGGTCTCTGTGCACAGTGCTGTGAGCTCTGGATCTGCAGTCCATGGAGAAAAACTGAGACCAAGGGACCATATGGCTACCTTCTGGGTTTCCTAAATTGGCTCTGGCTGCTATTGGGACTGAAAACCTCTTCTTGAAGTGAGAAAACAGACCATGCCTAGACTATGCTGTCATTCCTACATTCATTTGCTCAATAGGTTAGGGTAATGGTTAAAAATTAGTATTTGAAGTCCAACAGATTTGGATTACAAATCCGTTCTACCACTTACTACCTATGTGACTGTAGGCAAGTTATGTACCTGGTCTGAGCTGTCATTTCTTCATCTTTAAATGAGGGATAATCATACCCTCTTTTCTCAGTTATTAGGAGACTCAAATAGAAAATTTATGTGCAATGCTTAGCACAATACCTGGCACATAATAAGCATTCAAAAAATGGCAGCATAATTATCAATATGAACAGTAGTATTCCATAACCAGTTATTTGCTCAGTTAAATTACTTTTGTAAAATGAGGAGGTTGAGTTAGATAATCTCCAAAGGATTTTCTAGCCCTGAAATTCTATGTCCTGCGATCCTAACCAATCAGAATGGAGAGGAGATGCAAGGGTTAACCCCCAGAGGGGGTCCTGTTGGGAGGAAACTGCTGATTCCTGCCCGCTTGAGCCAGAGGGAAGAGGAAGCCGACACCCTTCTCTGCTCCAGTGTCCAGTGGCTGCAGTGAAACAAGCCCGGGCTAGTAACCGAAGCGCAGTGAAGTCACAGGACAGAGGTGGCAGCAGGTGAACCAGGACCTCAGCGAGAATAGACCCCTTCAGCATCACACCCTTCTGGTTTATCCTTGGCAATGCCAGGGGGGTGTGCAGGAGGCTGCAAGAGGAAGGGCCCATTAAAGATCCTTGCAATGCAAGGGATTCAACACTTGAGGACCAGAAAGATCTTAGTGGCCTTGGAGGGGATTAAAGATAAATGAGAGAAGCTGTGGTCCCAGGGCTTGATTTTTAACATGACCTCTGGACTAATGTGAAACTCTCAGATCAAGACAGACAACGATTTGAACTCAGTAGACGAGGACCCACTGAAGGTGATGCTGGGAAATTTAAGTGTCAGCTCACTTGGTTCTGACAATGACCCTAGAGAGCAAGCATTATTATTCCCATTTTACAGGTGGGAAAATCAAAGACTCACAAAGACTAAGGAAATTGCTTAAATCCACACAACTATAAACAATAAAGCAAGGATTTGAGTTCTGTTCAGCCCATATAATTTCTGGGCCCAAGATTTTTCTGTGAAGCCATGATGTTTCTAAGGAAAGCATACCCCAAGCTCTCACCATTTCAGCAAAAACAAAGGGGCATCAGGCATTCAGGAATGTCTGACAATTTAGAGAAGACAGAAAGAAATGTCAGGCAACCCTACAGACTTGGGCTCAGTGCAAACTATTTCCCTCACAGTTCTGAGGAATCTAGAGTCAGGAGGGATGTAGAGAAACCCACAGTCAACAATGGGTGTTTTGCTTCTGTCATCATTTCTCAGAAGCTGGTTACACCTGTTCCCAGAGAAACTGGGAAGCAGCTGAAGCCATGAACTCGAGGACTTTCGGAGCTGAGGAAGCTTGATGATTACCTCGTCTAATCCCTTCGTTTCACGGATGAGAAGCTTTACGCTCAGAGAGGGCATGGGACATGTCAAAGTCATGCAACTGGAAAGTGGTAGAGACAGGACGAAATTTTGGATCTCCTCTGTCTTATCCAGGTTCACCGATGCTTGCAGTATAGGGATGAAAAGAAATAGAAAAGGTAAAAGGGAATGGCTGATTACTGCGGCCTGCCTTTCCAGGGTGTAGAGTAACTTTTCCAAGTCATAAGGTCCTGCTCAATATTATTCTGACCCTTTTCAGTCTCTCCCCAATATATGATGTGGTGAATTGTTGAATGGCTTAAATTCCTTGTGCCAGAGGGAGAGCCTGCAGCCCTGGAAACAAACAAGAACCCCCTCCAGGTTGATGGAAACTCTGCCCTGAATTACCACTGAAGGGACCCCTGTCTAAAGGAGAAAGACCCCCACAGAACGGCACGGGCCACAGAGAAGTTTTTTAAAAACAGAAAACCAGTTCAAGTGATCCATTTTACAAATCGCCCCTGGTTCTCTTGGCAGAAAAATGAATGGGTGACTCCAAGTGAATGGGAGGAACGTTGGTTCCTTTATCTGCTTTTGTCGGAGCCAATACGGAGTTGGTGGGTCAGTTGATGGGTTTTGCTTCCAGCAAGTGCTAGGCTCCTGAACCCACCCTGTGTCTGTGCCTCTCCAGGGCCCAGGGTCCTGGGGCTGGCATTTGGGAATAACGTGGAGGGACTCTGCCATGCCACCACTGCTAGTCACCCCAATTCCTCCCCTTCCCCTCCAGCCTGTCCCCATTGATGATAACTTCTGTGGACTGGACATCAACCAGCCACTTGGAGGCTCGACCCCGGTGGAGGGCCTGACGCTGTACACCACCAGCCGGGACCGCATGACCTCCGTGGCCTCCTACGTTTACAACGGCTACAGCGTGGTTTTCGTGGGGACTAAGAGCGGCAAGCTGAAAAAGGTAAGAGTCTGTGAGCATGGATGCCCCAATGCTGGTCAGCTCCTCAGCTGAATGTCCCTTCAGGAAGGTAGCTATTGGAGGAGATTTAACTACAAGAGGCTCTTCATTTTCCTGGGGAGATGGGGAGGGGTGGGATCAATTTTATGGATTATCTTCTAGCTGCTTCCCCCGGCCATCAGTCAATGGGTGTCTAAGGACTGTAAACATATTCCAACATTACCCAGACTTTAAGGAATTAGGCAGGTGCGTCTGTTTAGGAAAAAGAAAGATCTCTTCATTCCCAAATCAAGTAAAACTGGTCTTTTGATGATCTACAGTATGAATGACCCACATCACAAACCCCTCCCCAGGGACTGTAGATGTGATTGTACTGGCCAGATGTCGTTGGTGAGTCCAACGAAGTGGTTGAAGTAGAATATGGATCCCGATTCTGATAATCTGGGGCAAAGGTGGGTACTGCTCTCCAATGGCATATGGTACCTGGGTAAGAGGCCAGACTCCTTCCTCTTCCTGCAATCACGGGTTCTTCCCCTCCCCACCGCCCACCAGATCTGAGCAGCGAGGAGGAAGCAGACATCTTATCCCGTGCATACCTAGGCTCCTCTGCCAGCTGGAGGGTACAGGCTGTCTGGGGCAGGCAGCATGGGAGTCCTTGGGTGCAGCAGGCTAAAACCACAGCTTGTACGTGCTTGTCTAGTGCTAAGGGAGTGGGCAGAGAGCACAATCTGGTTCATTATGTGGGATTACAGCAGCCACATTCTTTCCAGTCCCAGTTAATCCCCTTCTCCCAAGCTTCCTTCCCTGCCATCTTTCCCCAGTCCCACCACCTGTGGATCAAGGCTCATGCAAGGCCTCACCTCATCTCATGCTTTGAAGTTGACATAACCTCTGTAGCGCTTTCCTCCTAATCCATTTAGAGCCTTGGGAGGGAACTTGTTTGGGAGGGAGCCTGAGGATGAATTTCCATGTTCTGCTTGTTCTGAGTTACTGCCAGGGGAGGTGAGAAAAACTGGTCCCAGTTTATGTGAAGGTGCTGAACCTTCCAGACCTCTTCTGGTTCTCATGATACCAACACCCCTTAACCCTTTCCTGGCTCAATGGTGCAGTTCCCACGTGTTCCTCTCCTGTTGCCCTTGACCATGTCTGGGATGGTGAACTCTGGCTTGGCTTTCAGGTCATGGAGGAGAGAATAAGTGTGGTCCCTGGGTTTGCTTTCCCAAATGGGGGAAGAAAGGAGTTACACTGTGAGGTTCCATTAAAATTTAAAAGTGGTGTATTCCACTGGGACAGGGGTCAGCTTGGAGCCCCGAGGCTGACTGCTTCCCTGCTCACCAGGCTCACCACACAGTTGTGCGGTTGTGCGGATAGTACCTGGCAGAGCCAAGGGGCTTAGGGTATGGGGTAGAAATCCAGACTTAGCTCTCCCTGTCAAGCCATGGGCCCTGGGGTATAGGCATCTCCCCAGAGAGGTTTCTCTTACTAATTCATGGGCCCATAAGGACCTCTTTTTCTAAATCGCACAAAGGCTTTCTAAGGGCCAGCAGCAGCCACACCTAGGACAGTGCTGCTCTGCCCCTCCCCTATCCCTTTCCCCACCTTCATTCATTGCCCCGGTCATTTGTGTGTCTCCATCTCCTTTATTCTCTTGAAAGTTCTATCCAAGGCAGGGCCATGCTCTATTCATATTTATTCTCTTCCTCTTCCCTCGTCCCTCCACCGAGTATTCACATGTGGGCTAGGCTGCATAACTGTTTTGCAAAAGAGAACCATCCCCTAAGGAACCTCAGAGATCATCTGGCCCAGAACCCTCATTGCTTTACAGGGAAACTAAGGTTCAGAGAAGAAAAGTGATTTGCCCAAGCATAGAGATCTAAGACACATTGCCTCTTGCCCTAACACCCAATCTGGCACTCTTTTTACTTAAAGAAGCAGCTATGGAGCTGGGGATGGAGTCTAAGAGCAATCTTCGGGTCCAGGCTTGCTACACAGTTCAGCCAGGGGCTAGTGCCCCCACTCTCTTCAGCCCTAGATCTGAGTTAAGGCATTAGTGCTTGCTAAATGGATGAGTGGGGAATAAATAAAGAAGGAACGACTGAGGCAGAATCAAAGGGCTCCTGGTGCTGACCTCCCCATAGCTCTGTGCAGCACACTCAGGGGGCTGCTCAGGGCATCTTTCCAAGCCACACAGCCAAGTTGACCCCATTCTCTAGGCTCTGTCAGAACCACAAGTCAATGTGGAGACAAGTCAGTGGGTTCAAGAGCAAGGGTAGAGGTGTGGCTGCCCACAGCTTGTTCCAACCTGCAGGTTGGCTGCTCCTTCTTATTCCTCACTTGGCCTCTCTTTGGCTGTTCCTGTGAGCTCATAATACCCCTCCTTCTCCTCTATGCAGCTCGCCCTTCCTTCCCACCCACACATCTCTGAGGCACCCGATAACACCCGGACTCCCGCCAGCCCCCCATTTACCCACCCGTTTGTCCCCACCCCTCTCCAGAGAAACAGCCCTTGAGGAATTTATGGAATGTCCCCAGGAAACCCTACCATAGTCCAGGCCCCATAACTCTTTCAACACAGGAAGGAAAATAGAGAAAAAAATAGCTACAAGTTTGGAAAGGGGAGGGAAGCAGGGTACATCAGAACTACTCACTTCTTCCCTGCCTGGCCAGGCGTCTATCAGACGTTCCAGCCCTCATCCCCTGCAGCCCTTAGAAACAGGATGTCCCTGAGTCGGGAAGTTTGGAGGAAGCAGGGACTCACTGGAAGTGGCGTGGCACAAGTTGCTGTTATGTGCTGAGTCACATACTTTCTCACACACTGCTTTCTGCTAGACACACGGAGGACACACTAGCCCTAGGCCCAATCATACAGAAGGAAAGGACAGAACGACAAGCCTTCAGAAACACTATGTGTCCCACATACACGCGTAAAGGTCCCTGCATTAAAGGCAATAAACACACCAGCAGATTCACTATTGAGGGGGAACACTTTGAGTGAAACCAGCAGCTCTAGGGTCATCAATCTCAAAGGCTTTATGGAGGAGGAAGATTATCGGGATCTTCTTAAAGCCTGGATGAGACAGTGGACCTGATGAGTTTGGGGTGAGAGAGAAGGGCATCCTGGACCCCAGGTGCCACACTAGAGAAGGGTACAAAGCACCTGCAAGGGGTCTGGAGTGCACAGAAGAGCCCTTCAGGATATGGAGAGCTTTCCGAGGACCTACAACACCTTATTTGTTAGCTACTTGAATGAAAAGGATCTTGGGATTTCAGTTGACCACAAACTCAACATGAGCCAACTCTGTGATTCAATATTAGCAGAGTTAATGTTCACTTGAGAATCAGTGGCTCCACTTTACATTGGAGATAATATTTGAAGAGGGTCTAAGCAAACTAAGCAAGTTATCCAAGAGCAGGTAGGATGTGAAGATGATGCTATATGGAGAAAAAAGAAATTTAAAAGATGTTAACTCAAGAAAAGAAAAAGTGAAGGAGAAGACAAAATAGCTCTCTTCAGGTAATATAATTCACTGAGAACTTACTCTGTGTCCAACGCTATTCTAAGAGCTCTATATCTAATAACTCGTTTAATCTTTATTTAACTCTGTGAGGCAGTTTCTGTTATTAGCTCCATTTTACAGATGGGGAAATAGAGGCCAAGAAAGTAAGGAAATTTGCCCAAAGCCACACAACAAACACATGGCAGAGTCAGGATTTGAACCCAAATCATCTGGTTCACAACTAGCACACTTAGCCATCAAGCTGTGGAAAATGAATTGGGGCTTCTTCCATGTGGCCCCAAAGGGCAGAGTAGGGCCACTGAGTAGAAGTTGCAGTGAATTAGCTCTCCACTTCATATAAGGCAGAATTTTCTTATAGCCAAACTTTCCCATATAGAATGAGTTGATGTGAGAGGGAATGAGCTCCCAGGCAGTGGAAATATTCAGGCAGAGATTGAATCACCAATCAGGCATGCTGTAGAGGGGACTCCTACACCAAAGTAAATGATCCTTTCAATTATTCTACCACTATTTCTCTGACTCCTTAATTAGTAGTGTGTAATAAAGGAGGGCAGACTGTGACAGAGAAGAAGAACAAGGAAAGGATTCCAAGGCACCCTGGATGAGGGCTTTGAAGTCAAAGCTGGGTTTAAACTTGTCCTCGGCGTAGCTGAAAGCCCCTCAGGATCAGGCAGAAGGTGTTTGGCACAGACAAGGCAAGGCATGGCCAAGATGATGGTGGCAGAAAGGCTTGGGCAAGATACAGGGTAGGGGGCAGCAGGTTAGCCTGGGACCTGGGCATATTCTAGTGTGATGACATCCCTCCTGGCTAAGAGGAGGCTGTGGGAGTCCAGATAAGAGACAGTGGGAGCTGATGCCAAAGCAAGTTGAGGAAGAGTGGCAATAAGAACTGGAAACTCATTTAATATGACTTTCCAGGTTGAAGGGAGGAGTCAAGGAGGCAATTCAAGCACAAAGTAGCAGGGCATGAGAGAGATTAGAACACACTGAAAAGTGGAAGTTATAGGGAGATGGGAAGGCGGACTGTCACGGGGCTCAGGGTAAAGTCTCTCCAGTTCCTTCCCTCTGTTCACAGCTGCTAAAACTGCTGTCTCAGCCCTGGTTTCATATCCCTGCAGGGTCTCCTTGGAGAGGATGGGAGTGAGGTGGGAGGGGACGTTCTGCTTCCACTCTCTAGCCCCTTGGCCTAGGGGCCCTTAACCAGCAGCCGGGGGGAGTTGGCTCTCTGTTCTCTGCTCCAGCTGGAAAGCCTTTGCTGGCTGCACAAAGGACCGTGGCATGTCCTTTCTGGTGTCTTACCTTGTGCCTTCCAGCATGTGAATGACACCCTTCTCAGAACCCTCACAGTACTCAGTGCTTGCTCCAAGAACATCTGACAAGGTAGCAGCTGCTAGGGTGTCCAGTCCTCTTGAGTCACAGATCCTGGAGGACAGGGACCTCTTTTTTCATTTTTATAGTCCTCAATCACCAGTGTCAACATACATCACACATTAGGTGCTCATTAAAATAATCTCAAATGTATTAAGTATGTACTGTATGCTAGGCACCCACCCATTTGCCTAGCGTATGGTACATACCCAAACTGAAATAGAATCAGCGAGCAAGAGCAACTGCTGTTGATGTGACTAGTTGTCAAAGGAAGTGATGGTGTATTGGGTAGATTGGGGGAGAGGGGAGGCTTGGGGTGGCAGTGAGGATGAGTCCAGGAAGCAGGAGAACTGCTGGTGGGTAAGAGAGAAAGAGTCTGATATCCAGTTAATAACATTCTGAAGAGGAGGGTGGTACTTTCAGAAACGTTGATTGGGGTGGAAGAAGGGGGTGGCATTGCCTGGGGATCCCCAGAATAGCAAGGACAGCCATGTGCCTCACCGGGACGGGAAGCAGGCTTGCCTGCAGCAGGGAGGCAGGTAAAAACGTCCAGGCAACCACTGCCTCTCCTGCCAGCCTTCTGTTTTTAAGACTCTTGGGACATTTTGGCAAATCTGCAGAGATTTAGCTCTTTCCAAGCCCTGGGGACGCCCTGGCCTCTTTGAGCACCATCTCCTTTTCCATTAGCTAATGGCAGCTGAAATGCCTGTGAAATTCTTCAGGAAAAATTTTTGTTCTGCTTTTCCCTAAGGGACATCCCAACCCAAGGTCTCCAGTCCCCAGCCCAAAGGAAACCCTGACGTCCCAAACCTATTCTTCTCTTTGTAATCTCACAAACGATTTACTAAGTAAAGCCAGGAAAACTGCAAGCTTCTTGCAGTAGAAGCCTATGCATTGGAAAGAATTCATCAGGGGCACCAAAATATAAACTTTTCCCAGCCATGGGTTTATTGCTCAGTTATGTGGTAACACTGTCTGTGATAAGATACCTGCATGTGGTCTTTTCCATCTTTCTCAAATACTTCAACTAAGTATGGCGATTGCTCTCTGCTTCTCTGCCCCATTTTACAGACTTGGAAAACTGAGTCACAAAGATATTAACTATCTTGCCCAGGCGTATATGGCCCACCATTGACAGTATCGACGTTGGCGTTTATACTTCCTCCCCAAACGCATAGAAGGCCCCAACCAGTTTCTTGGTTCTTTGTAAGGTGGAGTTGCCTAGGCCGATGGAAGGCCACATTGGGTGAAAAGCTGAGAAACAGGCCCTTCTGTCTGTGCCAACCCCTTCAAACAATAGCCACTCATTCCTCTGAATGGAAATGATTCACTCGTCTCAGTGTGAACCCTGGTTGAGTAAACAGCCAGGGCTCCGGGTCCAAGTCTAGGGGACCTAGTGGCTCTCCTGGGACTTGTGACCACTGACTCAGGCCCTGAGGCCCCCAGGCATCTTGGCAATGCCAGGGGTGGGGTTAGTAGGAAGCAGACGGCCCTCTCCCCCTTCCCAGAGGCTGCGCCACTGAGGTGGGATCGTGGCTCAGGGAGCTCACTACCACATCCCTAGTAATGAGCTTGGCTGCCTGCCCAGGCTCCCGCCACCGAACCCACTGTTTGTTTTGTTGTTTTATAGTCCTCTTGGGTCCCGAGAACTGGTCTTCTGAAAGCTGGGAAAGGCTGCATTGGTTGGCACAGGGAAGGAGACATATTTACAGAATCCCCCAGCCCCCAACCACCACCTCCCCCAGCCTGAGCATGACAGGTGTACAGAGGGGAATGTTGGTTTCTATCCAGAGCCTCAGCTGACCCCAGAGGAGAAAGCCCTGATCTTTCAGAGCCATGCTGAAAGGGGAGAAACTAAAGGCTCATTTATTTTTTGTATCTTTTGTGCAGCTCCTTTTGTACTTCAATCTCGGACCGTCCCTGTGTGAGGCATCAGGCCAGTGTTGAGCAGGCTGCTTTGCAACCCAAGAGTGAGCCCCTGCTGCTCGGGCCTTTGTCTCAGGGCAGGTGAAGGGAAATGTGTTTCAGGGACAAGGGCATGGGGGTAACGATTCAAGCTCACAGAATCCAGGTGACCCAAATGGGCCATGGGACATTTTCTGGAAGCTACAGAGGTCTAATCTTTAGGAAAATGCAAGCCATAGAGATGCACTCCCTTTTGGACCATCCCTCCTGCCTGCCTGCAGACACTGGGCGAGGACATATATCTCATAGCTGGAAGGGACCTCCAGAGACCACCTGCAGTTCTCTGCCTTCAGGTAGGGGCCTGCCTGCATAACGAAGAGAACATGTGCTGTCGGGTTCTGGTCCTGACTCCAACCAAATGACTGTGTGACCTCCGAGCTCCAGTTTCCTTATCTGTAAAATGGAGACAATGATAGTACATGCCTTGTGACCTCATAATAAGGACTAAATGAAACAATTTATCATCAAACCAATATTTATTGAATGCCTACTGTGTGCCAGGTATACAGTAGTGAGCAAAAGTGCCAAAAGCACCTGCCCTAATAGAGATTGTATATTAATGTGGGAAGACAGACAAAAAACCATGGTATATAGTATGTTCAGAAGGTGATACATGTTTATGGAAAGAAATAGAGAATAATGAAATAATTCATAAAAAGCCATAGAGAGCTGCTTGGGCATATATGCACTTAAATACTAGCTGCTATTATTACTTAACTTCTGAACCTCAAAATTTTCTTCTGTGGAAATGGATAATAATAAAGACCTTGCATATTTGTTGTAAGGATTAAATAGAATAATATGTGAACAGTGCTTGGCACAAAAGTGCTTTCTATTATTATTACTAAAATCTTCAAGGCTTCCCCCAAATCTGACATCTTCCCTGGCTCCCTGGGGCAGTGAAGCTGTCAGATCAGTCTCCTTTTCAGTGACATGTTTGCAAGGTCAGATGGAGGAAAAGAATCCTGCCCCCTGCCCCCAACCCTGAGTCATGGGAAAAAATTCTTAGAAGACTGGACCAGCTGAGCTGAACTAATCTAATCCTGCTGGACTTTGGCATCCCACTACATTAGTCACCAATGAGAGCTTTCCGAGTCCCATATCACCAAATAATATGTACTGACCCCCTCCCCAGGGTGGGTCTGGGGGAAGTATCAGTTCTGCTCTTACAGTTTTGCAGAATTAACTAAAACAGGGCCATTTTCTACTCTATAGATACTCCCATGTCAACCATAATATCTCAATGCTGTGCTGTTCTGGCTCAGATTAACTGTGTACCCCTTGGGGGATCTCGGTTATCTCATCTGTAAACCTGGAACAGTGTGTCTGCCTTGGAAGATTGCTATACGTGTTAGATATGGAAGGTGCAAAGTACCTAATACAGAGCCTCACCCACAGTAGGTGCTGAGTAAATGGCAGGCAGGTATTACTACTATTACCACTTCTTCTGCTAGTGGGATTTCTATTCTCACGATGCTTTTCTTCCAAGGAGCACAAATCCCCTTTGTTTCTATTAGCATATTAATTCCATATCATTTTTGGATGATCAAGCAGGATTAGGATACTTTTCTCTGTTGCAGTGATTATACTGAAATTCAGAGAGTTTACAAACTTACTAGACGTCACATGATAAATCAAAGGAAGATATGGGAAGTGGAATAGAACTGCAGATATTTCAGGGTGGAGATGGGTCCAGCATACCACTAGGACCTGGTATAGTTCAGGATGAAGAAGCCAAGAGCTTGTACCCACTTGAGCTTCTATGTACTTCTGTTATCATGTGCCCTTCTGCCCAGGAGATGCAAGGTGAGGGAGGTGTACCTGAGGTTCTACCCTTCTGAGTTTCTTCCTGGTATTCTATCACTCTTCTGACCTCAGCTTCCAAAAATGTTTCTGGACTCCAGGATGGAGAAGTTTAGTGCCACTGGGGTCATCACAATCAGTCATCATCTCCCTACACTGTGCTCTGATTTTCCACTTCAAAGGCTGGTACCACCAGTTGAGTGTTTCCAACTAAGCTAGAAGGAGAAACAGCATCAACAGGCTTTAGTAAATAATCAGTAATTCTCACGCTTTACTGATCCAGGTTGGATGGGAGGGCAACGAAGGAAGGGGAAAAGGCCATGGGGTTGGGATCCTGCAAAGGGGGTAGGGCCCCAGGGGAGATGGTTGGCCATTACTCCATCAAGCAAGGTCGGGAGTCTTCACCTAAGTGTATGTCATAGATTTTATAGCAAAGAGGACTTCACAGGACATGCCCAGCCCTTTGACTTTGGGCAAGCGAGGTGTTCTTGTCCCATTTAATGGATGAGACAAGGTAGACCTAGAAAGGTTAAGTGATCTGTTCAAAATCGTTCATATTCTTAGCAACAGAGGTAAGATAAGACCCAGGTTTTTAAGATGCCAATTTCTGGCCCTTTCTATCCATATCATTTGGCAAAATATTCTCTCAGTCTAACTTCCTTCTCTTCCTAGCATGTAGGCATCTCCTAAGCAGAACCTTAAATTGGGCTGGAGATGATTGTCCCCAAAGTCAAGAGACCAGCCTAGTTCCCCATCCCATGTCTGACCAACATGCCCTTGCATCCCTGAGCCCTTACTTCACGGGTCTTTGAGGCTCTTACTAGAGCCTGGTCTTCAGGGAGGACAACTTAAGCACAAAATGTTTGCGTTAGGGGCCAAGAAGTTGTAACAAATCACAACACTGAACTAAGAATCTCAAATCTTGGATGTTAGTCCAGCCTCTAAGCATGCCACGTTTTTTGTTTTTTACTATAAAGTAAGCACTATTGCTAAGCCCTGAGCTAAGTGTTTTTTAGATAATTTTTTCAGTCAAGCCTCACAATACCCTTGTAAGTTAAGGATTAATATTATTTTAATATGAGTAAATAGGTTCAACAAAGTTAAGTACCTTGCCAGAATCACATTGTTACTAAGTGGAGAGCTGGGATTTGAACCCAGATCTCTCTGACTCCAGATCTGTACTTTTAACCACTGGCTTTTAACACTCTATTGGACTCTTCTAAGGTTCTGTTTGTCCATCTGTAAGCCACCACCTGCCCCACAGAGAGCGGCAAGAAGATGCATGAGAGAATGAGCGGGAAGGCTAGCACTTTGCACTCTTTCAAGCAAAGATGCCCTGGAAACCTGGGACATGGCAGCTGTCACCTCGGCACACGCTGCCTTGTGTCCCTCCCCTTGGGCCTCCTCCTCTCCCTCTCAGCCTGGGCTATAATGGACAGGATGGCATTCTTTTGTGCCACACACAGTTCCCAGCTGACTCCCCTTTCTCCAGGCATCATTGTTTGCCGTGAGCTTTCTGAAGGGGAGACAAAGGAGTATTGCTGACAAGGCCAAGAGCTGCTGTGTAAAGCGTGGGGTCTGGGCCCATCACCCGTGCATCCCTTGGAGCCCCCGGGCTCTTCTTCAAAGACGCTGTCTGGGATCTTTTGTGTGCCAGTCATACCCATTCAGAGCTGGCCGGGCAAAGGTTGAGGGGGGAGGAGAAGAACTCTGAGAAATGGAGTTATTTTGATCTGGCAAAATTGGAAGAGACATTAATGCAATAGTTAGCAGCAGACCACACTGGAGGAATGGGCTTGAATGCTTGTTCTCTGTTTATGGGGTTTATGCAATTCCATCAATATTGATGCCTGATGCCTTTGATTATGACACTAATCATTGCTATGAATTAAATTTGCAGCCATATAATTAGGATTCCTATTAATAGGGCCCTGAGCTAAGCACTATGAAGCAGCATGTCTTTTTCTTGATAGAAAATGGCATCCTTGGAACTCAGCTAATGGGGCGCACCTGGGATTTGCCAAGAATGATGTGAAAATTATACATTCTATATTTGTATTGGGCCTTTACTGAAATACCAGCAAGCAAAGGTAAGGCTGGAAGGAAGGTTCCCTCCTGCCCAGTGCTGTGGGCAAGCAATTAGGTGTCTCTCCTGCTCTTTAAAGTCTTTAGGAAAGGATATTCCAGAACCAATATCCATCACTCATGGTCAAGTCTCAGGTATCTCATAGTCAGGAAGTTCTTCCTTAAGTCTAACTTAAGTCTAGGATAGGAGGCTAGATACTATTATGATTTTCTTCTCAGAAGTTAAGGCAGCATGCTCCAGCTAAGGGAAGAAGAGTGTTTCCTTATGCCCTGAGCTTGGTTGAAAGGGGCTGAGCCAAACCCCTATTGATAGGCCCAGCTGGGGCTCCTTTCTAGGTATCTGACTGGGTAAGACCCCCACTCACTACTGGCTTAAAGAGCCCCACCCACAGAGTTTCCTGGGCCAGGGAGAACCCATTAACCTAACATATCAAAGAGCCCACTGCCACTCAAGGTGGGAAATGATGAGCGCTCTCTCTTGTTGAGATGCTTTTTCAGATAAATATGAAGCATCTTTAAACTCGGGGACCTGGTACTTCAGCCCCACCAGAGTCTTTTATTCTGATCTTGCTGCACGTTCAGCTTTGGTGACCCTCAATGCCCAATCACCCTCAGCCTGAGTAACCACACATGTCGTCATGCACATGGGTCATCCAGCCCTTTTCCAACGATGGCACATGTGGTGACCTCCCCCCCCTTTATCACTTGGAACAATAACCTGCACCAGTTGGTCTAAGGGATGCATTAGTCCCTGCTCTTTTGACCTTCAGACTGAAAATAATTTTTCCTTCCAACCATCATGTATTGATTTTTCTCTTCCATATTTTAGTCATTGTGAGAAGACGACACTTTTGGAGTTGGATGTACTTGAGTCCAAGTCCTTATTTTACCATTTGTTAAATGTGACCTTGGTTAAGTTACTTAATCTCTCTGAAACTCAGAGTTCTCATCTTTAAAATGGGGAGAGTAATACTACTGCATAAGGATTATAGTAAGATTAAATAAGTCTATTAATTACTTAGCTCATATTTTCCATGCCTGATAAGGCACTCTCCATTTTCTTTCTCCACAGGATTCAGGAGAATACCACTTTATTCTCCACCCATTCTCAAGGACAGCACACAGAAAATCATTTCCTCCAAAGCAAGTGGTGAACTGGAATCTAAATTCCAAATGCCTTCAGCCTTTTTCTCACTACACACTAAAAGGCTGAACAGAGGCTTCTTGCCACACTCTAGACACAATACTTCATGCTGTTTCTCTTTTCTTTTTCACCTAACCCAGGGTCTTGGGCAGAGTCAACTTAGCCTTGAAGGTGATCTAATAAAAAGCAGCAGAAATCCTTACCCATTCAGGTAAAATGAAACAGAGATTCCTGGAGGTTAGGCAAGTATCTGGGCTGAATCCATTCTGGAGGTTGGGTCCAGAGCTCTACCACAACTCGTAGGCACTTACAGGGTGCTGAGAAAGGGACAAGAACAGACCCTCGGAGCATCACCCAAAACAGAGGCTACTTGCATACAGGATTTTTTTATTCACATCTCTCACCTGTCCCCCACATACATTGGACATTAACCCATTAGCCATTCTGTGCAAGTGCATAAATAAATGCTAATGTGTGGATAGATCGCAATTGGCAAGTGGACAACATTAATCAGAGAAAATAGATACTTTTCTATATAAAACCCTAGAAAAAAATCATGTGTTTAGTTGAGTCTTCAGGTTTGTGAATTTTTCATTAATTACCAAACAATTAATTTTTGAAGTTGAAAGGGGATGGGGCTGCATGTTGGGTTATGGTGGTAGTTGTTTCAGCTCCCACTGAATCAGGGACATTCCTCAGTCCCTGTAATGTTAGAAAGTAGCCTGATGTTGGGCAAGTACATAGCTACTCATATAAGCATTTTTTTTTTTTTTTTTTTTAAAGATTTTATTTATTTATTCATCGCCCCCCTGCTGCTTGCGCTCGCCGGGTCAGCCAACCACGCCGCGCGGGTGGGCCTGCCCCCACCAGGAGGCCCCGGGAACCGAACCCGGGAACCAAACCCAGGGCCTCCCACATGGTTAAACGGGAGCCCCACTGATTGAGCCACAGCCGCTTCCCTCTCATATAAGCATTTAATCATACATTTAACGTAATTATACTCACCCTGTTGGGTTATATTGTCACATGCAAGATCCTGAAGGATACAATCAAAACCCTGAAATTGTCTCACCCTATGAGGCAGCATGATGCATCTGCACATCCCACCTACACCTCTAGTCTTTCTGAAAGTCAAACTGCTACCCCTCTTGAAGCTGTAATACATTGGGTAGCCTGAGTCTAAGACAGATTGGTGGCAGCCCCAGAGGAATGGCCACAGTCATAAAAAATGGGGAAAAATATATACCCAACCTCCCCCCACCATCAAATGAAAGATATAAAAATTCTGTCTCCTTGGTGTCTCCCCAATATTTATGTCTGAGCTCAGCAGACACCCCTGGGCTGCAGCCAGTCTGTGTATTAGCATTAGTCCATTACACTTTTTATGATGCATGTTACCCAACTCCCCCCTGCCCCATGCAACATTTTATGACTGTCCTTTTCATTTCTGGAAAGAGCTTCACAGAATGGCAGATGCCTGCATTTCCCCACTCATTGGGGAGCTATTTGTAGGCAGCCTGTCCCAGGCCATAAACAAAGGGAGATAAAACCACAGCCACTGGCAATAAATGCATGCAAGGCCAAGAAGGTGCACAAAGTAGGGGAGAGGGCATGTAAGCATGGCCGTTGTCTATACAAGCCCAGTGGCCAGTGGGTCTGGGACAGAGGCTACCCACAGAAGAAGAGTAAAGGGGCTGGTGCAAAAGTGGGTGTCACCCTCCCAGGTTTCCATAAAAGCTAGAGGGAGATCCTACCACTCTCCATCGTGCCTCTATCCCCCACTGAAGCCACTTCTGCCTTTACTGTGATCAGAATCAATAAACTTTCCAATAAGGAGAGGAAGGCTCCCTGTAGCATCATTTTCTCCTGCCAGCTCACGATGCTACATTGATTATTACTATGTGCCACTCACTTCCCACTGATGCTCCTAGATCGTGGAGTAACTTCCTGCAAGTTTCTCTGCCTTTGTCCACCCTTTCTCCCTGACATCCCTCCAAACTTTTCCTCCTCCTCTCTCCAATACTCTTTGCCTCCTTCATGCCAAGTCTTACCAATCAATCACCACTACTTCTGGCTCATTATCTTCTGCCTGGACTTTGGTGGCCACGATAGTGACATTTATGTATGCCAAACGTTTGAGCTGCACCCACAAGCAAGTCACTCATGATGCTGCAGAAGACTGTACCTGGAGCCAGCTATGCTCCATAAAAGGTACCCATGGGAGAAGAAAACCAAATTCTGAATGAATAATCGGTCTAGTGGAGATCCTTCCTACGCACACAAACAGCAACTGAAAGCAAAGAGGGGTGGGGGCGTGGGAGTGGAGAAAAACACCAGCCAGCCAAGCCCTGAATAATTAGCCAAGGTACTGAATAGTTTTCTCTGGCATCAGCCCCATTTAGGTAGCAGGACGCATAGAGAGGGTGCAAATGATGGTGTTCTTTTTCTTCTTATTTGGTTTTGGACTCCACATCAAATGGAAACATGTAGATGAAAGTGATGTGCATTTAAAATGTATGTACACATCAGACTGCTGGAGATAGTAGCTATTATACTGCGTGTATGTTTTTTGCAGTAAGCTGCTAAATTATTTATTGGGCACCAGGCTTTAATCTCATAAACCTGCCTGCAGGCCCCAGGCCCCAGCAGCCTGAGCACTGCATAAAACACAGATGCTGGGCGAGCTGATGGAGCACTCCCGTGACTCTAGGTAGCGATTGTTCATTTTCGCTCGGCCTTTTCCCCCAGATCAGCTCATTAACAGCAGGCAGGCCTCATGAAGAACCTTCTCGTTTTCCCATCACTGTGAACTTAGAAAATGATTTGCATTGCTTAGCAGACACGGGCCCCAATCTAAGCAAGTACCACAGGAGCTGTGGCAAGAGGCTGTTCTCAGAATCTCTTTCTTTGGCTGAAGAATGGTAGTCAGAAGAGGGACTAAATGACTCCAGGACCACTAGACATTGCCAGGACAGTCCAGAGCTGTGTGCCCCAAACTATGAGCTTCCCCCAGGACTTATGGATGGTTGACCCTGGACAACTCATTTTAGATCTTTGGTCTCTGTTTGCCACTTTAAAGTGTAAGGGATCATCATTATCCCCCTGGCTCCCAAGCCTGTGGGGCAACTCTCTCGGGCTGAATGTTCCAGTCACCCTCTGAATGCCAAGATAATCATAACTCCTTAAATGTGTTTAGTGGTTTCAGGTATTTGAAGAGCTCTCGTGTATTTATCACCCTCTCTGAGCTCATCTAACTGTCCCATGTGTTATAAGTCGGTGGATAGGGAAGCGGCTGTGGCTCAATTGGTTGGGCACCCGTTTACCATATGGGGGGCCTGGGTTCGATTCCCGGGGCCTCCTGATGAAGGCAAGCTGGCCCACGCAGCGTAGTGAGCTGACGCAGCAAGATGACACAACAGAGGGAGACAACAATGGACAGAGCAAGCACAAGCAGCAAGGGGGGGATAAATAAATAAATAAATAAATCTTTAAAAATAAATAAATAAATAAGTCGGTGGATAAGGAAACTGGTTTGCCCACCATCACCCAGTAATGACACTGGAATTTGAACCTGGATAAGAGCCCCTCCTTTTTCTACCTAGATAAGTGAGCACCTTAGTGAGCACCTTAGCATTAGTCTAGTGTGGAAACTGAGGCACAAAGCACCTCGGACACCCAGGGCCCCAAGAGCTGTGTGGGACTAATGCTAACACCAATGCCCTTGTCATAGAAAATTGAGCACAAGAAGCATGCTTTCCAAACCCTGACTGAGCAAGAGAAGCAATGCCAGGGCTGTCTGCATCTCATCATTCACTGTGCTGCTGCAGCTGAAACCCTCTCTTGCAAAGTCAGGGAGGCAGGAAGACCCAGTAGGAGGATGTTTCAGTAATTGAATGCACAGGATTTTTAAGCTGTGTTCTGGGTTTCAGGAGTCCATGATCCACCAAAAAAATTTTTTTGCAAACATTTGCATGGTTATACATTTTTCGTGTAGAGGGCCTATTGCTTTTTCCAGATTCTCAAATCTATCTACGATGCCAAAGATATCTAATATTTTAGACAGTGTGCCTTTGAACTCTAGGGTGACCACTCCCCATCAGTCCTCCAATTCCACGCTCCTTCAGTCAAAGCATCCTGCTCTCATCTATTTTATATATCATGGTTAAGAGCATGATTTTTTTGTTGTTATTTAAAAAAAGGGTTCAAATGAAATGTGAGCCTGCCCAACCATCACATGATGTGTACCCTTATACTAGCCACACATGCACAGATACTCACTTCCTGCCATGCATGCACACACACACACACACACACACAAAGCTCTGACTCCCAAACCTAGTGTCAATAACAGCAGAGCAAGGCAAGCCTGAAAGAACCCAGAGCAGGGCCAAAAGTTGAGCCAGAAGGCCCAAGCAAAGAGAACAGGTCAGGGCATATAGGAAGACTGGGCCGTCGAAAGCTGGTCCCTTCCGGAGACAATACGGGTCACAATCCTGGTTGTAAAGCACAGGCTGGGAGAGGCCAATAGATGGCTCCAGTCAGAGGGTGGAGGCCAGTCAGCTGGGTTGGACTTAGCCAGACAGGAGGCAAGGGGAAGGGAGTCCACCCGGGAAGGATAAGAAGGGCCCCATGCCACCTCGATGCTGGCTCCATGCCCCTCCCCACCTCGGCACTCTGCACACATTGCTCTCCCAGACTAGGAATGCTTCTCCCTTCCCCTTGCCAGTACCACCTCCTCTTCCTCTGGATGCTTAGGCATCACTTCCTCTAGGAAGTCCCCCAGGCTGGGCTAGTTGCCCTTCCTGTGTGCCCCAATGATATGGCATCAGAGCAGAGGAGAACAATGGTTAAGAAGAGTACCAGCCTTGGAGCCAAAGTGTCTGGTTTCAGCTCCTGGTTCTGCCCCTTAATATCTATGACCCCTTTTGGCCTGTTTCCCCATCCATAAACTGGAAATAATAATAGTTGCTGCCTCCTAGGATTGTTGTGAGGGTTAAATGAGTTAATGCATGAAAAGTGCATAGATCAGTGTCCAATACAGAATAGGTATTCAGTAAAAGTCACCTCTTATTATTATAATAGCACTTATCAAATATATTACAATTGCCCTTTTCCTTTCCTCTCTCCCCAGTTCACTGAGCAATTTTAGGAAAGGGGCTACATTTATCATCTCCATGCCTGTAGCAGACATTCAATAAAAGTTTAAAAAGAAAGAAGGAGGAGGGGGAAAGTCAAGAGAGGGAAGAAAGGAAGGGATCCTAAGGCAGGGGCTATCACTCTGTCCCAATTTTCAGGGCCCTTCTTGATGTGAGCCCAAAGAAGTGTGCAGGTGTGTGCCATGCCTCCAAGTGAGGTGGGACTTCAGGGGTTCCGACCTGGCCTTGCAGTGTGTGTTGATTCAAGCAATCATGTCTCATACACAGAAATTCAAGCCATTGTTGCTGCAGCCCAATCCCTTTGGGGCTGCCCTTTCCCAGAGGGGAGAAGTCCTTCAACCTTATTTAGCTCTCAGCCTCACTCGCCTGTCAATTCCCCATCTGCAAATCCCAGCAGATGCCAGGTCTGCGCCGAAAGATGGCTGGTGGCAGAGAACTGAGGGAGGCCCCACAGACACTTAAAGGTGCCCTCTCCAGCCTCCTCTGTGATTCCATCAACCTTCTAGATATCAGAACTTAGTAACCTGCATACCTCCTGCCACCAAGGGCTGAAGGTGCAGATCTGTGCCCATTTTTACTTAGCATGCTCATTCAGGCATTCATTAATTCACTTCATTCAAAACAAACCCCAGTATTATTAGAGATGCCTCCTATGTTCTTTCCAATATATTACTTGTTGCTGACACCAGTATTAATTACATTAAGCCACAGCATGATTTTGCCCCCCGGGGGACATTTGGCAATGTCTGTAGACGTTTTTGATCGCCATGTCTGGGGTGGGGGCTACTACTGGCATCTAGTGGGTAGAGGCCAGGGATACTGCTAAACATCTCACAGTGCACCAGACAACCTCACAACAAAGAATTATGAGGCTCAAAATGTCAACAGTACTGAGGTTGAGAAACCCTGATCAAGGCAAAAAAACATTCATCAAGCATCAACAATGTGCCACTTAGCGTGCTAAGCACTTTATCTCATTTGATCCTCATAACAGCCCTGCAACGTAGGTACTGCGACTATTATCTTCATTTTTTTCACATGGAACACTAAGGCTCAGAGAGGTTAAATTGTCTTCCCATTCATTCATATAATATGTCTTGATTGAACAACTCATAGGTGGTGGAGTTAGAAAGCAAACCCAAGTCTTTTGGCCCCAAAGTCTGTGTTCGTCCACTAAACCATCTCTCTGCACAAGGTCAGGAAGGAGAAAACGTGAAATAAATGAAGGAGAAGCATGAGTTCTGAGAGAGGAAAATAGAGTTCATAAATGTCACTGGGTATGAAAACAGATATTCATTTCTCACCTCCTGTTTTCTTTCCCTCTCCCCCACACATTCTCACAGACACACACACAAATGCAATTGAACAAAATCCTTAGGGCCCCAATTTGCCTTCAGGTTTTTTGGTTTGTTGTTTTGTCTTTGGTGTGGCTGGTGATTTCAGCAAAAGATTCCACTTTCTTCCCCTCCCCTAAAAGTGTTTCTCATCTTACAAACACAGGCAGCCCTTTAGCTGGAAAGAGGGTGGAGATATTTCTGCAGCTCCTGAAGTGTCTTGAAAGATCTGCTCTCTGCCAGGCTTCTTCTCCTTGTGCTGATTGAGTGGCTGCCATAGGAGGTGCACTGTTTTATTTGTAGCTCCTGACCGATGGGCTGTTTGGACAGAGGCAGTCTTGTGTAAAGAGAAGAATGTGGACTTTGGAGTCAGATTGTCTTGGGTTCAAACCCTATCTTGGCCACCTACTATTATTGTTGCTCATTGGGCTTTTGTTTCTTCATCTGTGAAATGAGAATGATAACACCTACCTTGCAGAGTTGCTCTGAAGATTAAGTGAGGTCAGGTATGTTCACCTGCTAGCACGGTGCTTGGCAAAGAGTGGGTACTCAGGAAATGTTAGCCATTATGCTCATCCTTCTGCCTTAGGACCAAATTGGCTTTTTTCAGAGGTTCTAACAGATGGGGAGAAGGCATTGGCACACCATCCTAGCAGGCCTGCTAAGCCTTGCCTCCCACCTGCTCTGGGCCTCCTGTGGGGGCCCTAGCTATAGGTCAGCCCAGGCCCCCAAGTCATCCACAAAACTGCTGTCCTGGCTCTGCCTCTGTGGTGAATCAGCCAACTTAGGTCACAGCTACTGCCACCTTCCCTGGCGTGCTCATGTGAGTAAGAGGCAATGCAGTATAACCCTCCATAGTCACCCCTTAAGTCAGCAGAGATTCAAAAAATGTTATGGAAGAGTTAAGTGGTGGTGCTGGTTAACCTCTTTTTAAGATATAATATCCTGCGATCATTTAGGTTCATGAGGTTGGGAAGGACCTTCAAGATGGTTGTCCTGATGATAGGCGTTACCACTGTCCTTTGTCCTTTTCCATATGCTTCTCATGGCAGAGGGTTTTTTAGAATAGAGAGAGCAGGGAAAGTCATTCATTGAGAGCCTGCAAGCTCTTGGCCCTCTGTTATCCTAATGGAGCCCATCCTCCCCTCCTGGGTGCACGGAGCCCAACCCACCAGGGGCAGGAGGACATGTGCATTGCTTGAAAGGCCCTCAGAAGAGTGGCTTTCCATCCCTTTGCCCTCTTGTCTTTCGTGGCCTAGGTCGGGAAGATCCATCTTACACATCACAGCATGGACTGTTGCATTTCTCATCTCATAGAGTTTTTACAGCAGCTCTGGAGGTGGCTACTCTTCTCTGGAGTTTTTGAAGGTGGAGTGAACAGAGGCTCGAGAGCTTCTTCAGTTAGTAAGCAGTGGAACCTAGACATACAGCCCAGTTTTGTGGCTTAAAGTTCATTAACCCCCTGATGCCTCCAGACCCTTGCCATGTCCTTCCCTATATCCAGCCTAAAATAGTCATTCAAACAATATTCTCAGGACCCCTATTATGTGTAAACACTCTATGTAGGTTATGGGATATGGGAGTTGTCGAGGACAATGTAGCA
>JAKSZT010053780.1:3880703-4124160 GCA_026826555.1 Tolypeutes matacus
AGCTCCAGTCCCAGCTCTGTTACTTCCCAGCCATTGACTTTGGGGCTATCACCCAGTTCCCTTTTTTTTTTTTTTTTTTTTAAAGATTTTATTTATTTATTCATTTATCCCCCCCTTGCTGCTTGTGCTCGCTGGGTCAGCCAACCATGCTGTGCGGGCGGGCTTGCCTTCACCAGGAGGCCCCGGGAACCGAACCCGGGGCCTCCCATATGGTAAACGGGAGCCCTACTGATTGAGCCACAGCCGCTTCCCGCACCCAGTTCCCTTAACACTAAAATGAAGATATTGATGATTCTTGTTCCTATTTCACAGGATTATTGGGCAGATTTAGTGAGATCATATGAGTGAAAACATTTGGTAAGCTGCACACTACTGTACAAATGTGAAAGTTTAGAGCTCTCAGTCTCTCCACCCCAGCCATTTATTAGCAGCCTCCAAAACTCAGTAGAAGTTTCTATTGCTATTAACTGTTGTGTCCCGACCTTAGGTCCTTTGATCAGGACAACTAGAGTTCCTTGTTATATCTGCTGCCCTCAAAGCCTATTCTCTCTTCTCCATCAAATGATGCTCTAGGTTAAATATGAGATGGTAGGTTAAAGTACCACCACCATCACCATTTAAAAAAAAAAAAGACATAGAATGAGCAGGGCCCTAGAGAAAAAGCCTGACATCTGCAGGCTATATCCCAGGAGTACATGTCCTGGTAGTGCCCTGGAGGTGGAGAAAACATTGCCAGGAACTTTCACAATGGGAAGGGAACTAAGAGTTCAGGGAGGACAGAGCACCTCACAGATATCTTCTCCTAGCTCTGGCTGTCATGGTCTATCCAAGGAAGATTTTTAGCTGAGAGGTTTTCAGGTTTGCTTTCATGAGGTCAGTTTAAGGGAACAAAGCCATAAGCACGGAGCAGAAAAAAAATTCAGATTCCCAATATTCATGAGGTTTCCTTTGGAGTATGGCTGCTCTTCTACTCCCTCCCAAACCCATCCTCCCACTGGCTCCCACACACTGGAGAATGGAGCTCAGCCCCCTGGGCTAGGTAACAAAAACCATCTTTCTTTTGTGGTCTGTGATACACCTTTGCCAGTCTGGGAGCCATTACCTTTCCAGATGTGGGATAATTGCAGGGACAGTTACCATTGGGATCTGCTGGAATCCTTCTCTAAGGGGCTCCCGGTCCTTTTATTTAATCCTCATGACAATCAATTGCAAATAAAGGTGAAGAAAGTGGGAGATGCTGAGTAGAGGAACTAAATACCTGACCAAAGTTACACTGTAAGCTGCTGGTCATTCCAGTTCAAAATTCTTAGGTCTGCAAAAAACTAAAAAAAATGTCTCTTGTCCCTCCTCCCAGTTTCCTTCAGGAAGGATTTGGTACAAAATAACACTGCAGTTCCCATCGCAGCACTCCATTCCTTAGCTACCTCTCTGCAGCTGTGGGGCCACTGCTCCTCCCCCACCTATCCCCCAGTCACTGCCTCCTGCCGCCATGCCTACCTTTCTGAAAGACATGCTCAACACTGTCATTAAACAGCTGCCAGCAACACCTGCTGGCATTCTCTGTTGCAAGGATAACAGCCCAACTTTAAAAAGAAAAAATAAGAAACAAGAAAGGCTATAGGAGGTGTCGTTGATTTTTTTTTTTCCAAATTAAATTTTCTGCATTTCGCTGCTGATTCTCGTAGTCCCTTGCGTTTTCAATTCTCTCCTTATGAGTCAACTCTCCCACCCCCCACTTTGAAAATGAAGAGAAGAAAGCCTGTTCCAGGATTAAATATGGCATCAACATGTGGCTAGGATCTTAATACTTCAAAGAAGAGTCATAGGGGCTGTCTCCACCCACCCAAGTCTTAACAATGGAAGAAACAAAGATGGCAGAGCCAGTCTTCCACGCCTCCCTTCCTCGGCCTCCTTCCAATAAAATGCTGCTGCAGGGTGATGAAGATAGGGATCTCAGAACCTGTGTCTAATGAGAACTCCCTCGGAAAGTCATTACCTGTGCTGCTTTTCCAGCCCCAAGCTTGTACCCTCCTATTTCTCCTGTTTATCCAGGGAGCCATCACAGGAATGCTTGCAACCTCTTTGCTTATCATCCCAGTGGATGTTGAGCCTTGATAGATGCCTACTCTGCATGCCCCAACACCCTGCCCCCCTAGGAAAGTGCACTATGAAACCAGCACTACCCCCCATCCTTACCCATTCCCCAAGTGCCAAGCGATCCCACGGCTCAGCTCATTTCTTCTTGCTGCCAGCTGGAGCTAAATACAATTTTTTTTATTTATTTTAAGGCAATAGGTCAAAAGCAATGGATTTTTTTGCTTCCAGACAGAGGCCAATGACAAATAAGACAGCAGCTTGGGGAAACTGGGTTGCATTTTGTGTTTGCCAGGGGGCTGGGGGCTGGTAAGGCCTGGAGAGATGAGGTTACTAGAAACGAGGTTCAAGGCAGCTTCACAAAGGTCAGCCCAAAGCTGTACTTGTGGGAAAGATCAAACTGATGACTCTGCTGGTTTTCTTTTGTGTCATGGAAAAGGCTTCTAGGGAATTCTTGCCAAGTCTTTGGAAGAAGAGATATATATAGCTAAAAATGTGTATATTTATAGAGATATATATGGATATATTTATGCCAGTCATGCCAATTAGCTCTGCAGGAAGGAGGAGGTACCTCTGAAAGAAGACTCAGGCACCAGGATCTCCCTGCAGCTCTTTTTTGCTCTTGGGAGAAAAAAAATAAGAACATTACCAAAAGTATCTGGATCCTTGGCCTTTATCCTGAGACTCCACTGAACTGATACAGTCTCCATAGTGGAGGGCAAACCTCTGAGCCTGGAGTTTTCCTTTGAAACATTTAGTCGGCTGCCTAGAGGACACCTTGGAAGAAAATCTTTCCTGGGTCCGTGATCCCTGAGTAACCTAATCTTCAGAGCAGAGTGTGAGAGGCAAAGTGTGGGAAAGTGCTGGGAGTGTGGAGGGGGAGGAAGAGAGGCCTGACCACTTGATGCTTGAAAGAAGGAAAGGAAAGGCCCTGAAGGCATTTGCTTTCCACCTGTAGAGGAAAAGCTTAATTAGACTACTGGCCTTTGAGAGGCCCAGACCCTGATTTTAGAGGCACTGGGAAACCCCACTGTTTAGCTGGGACCATCTGCTGGCTCCCACAGAAACTAGAGGAAGAGCTGAGGCTTACTGAAAAATTGAGCTAAGGAATCCAGAAATCTCCCTGGAACTCTACGGCAGGTGTACATGTGTGTATGCATGTGTGTGCATGCGTGTACGAGCACACACTTCCTGCTGCCTCTCCACCAAGGACCTCCTGGGGAGGGTGAAGCAGCTCCGGCCCGTGTGTGGGAGGCAGAGCTGGGTGAGCCCACTATCTGGCTTTCACATCTCTCATTCTATCCCCATCGTGTCAACAACTTTCAAAACTGACTTAAGCATAACCGCTTGCCTCATCCCCAGCCTCTGTCCACCATCCCAGCCGTGCCTACATCCGCCCTCATGGAGGCCCACGGGTGTGATGAGTCAGATTAATGGCACGACACCCACCTCATCGCGGGTTGGCCTTGGTATACCTTCCTTGGCTTTTTTTAAGTAGGGGGTGGAGCTGGAAGGCAGAATATGATTGTAAAACTCGTGTGGCTATAGCTGTCATCTGAATTCCTCCTCTGCCACAGATGACCTCCCCCTGCCCCCCAGGCAGGCTGAATCACCTACCCCAGCAAAGAAACCTCAGGCAGGCAGAATGAACATTATGGACGTGACACCTTCCATCTCCCCTCCCTCCACCCCACCCTACGCCCATCCTCAGGGCCAGTCATCCCCTCATTTCTATCATGGAAACAGCTGGAGAAATCCAAGAATGAAAGTTCACTAGGATGCACTACCCAATACAGGAGCCACTAGCCACATGTGGCCCTCGAGAGTTTGAAATGTGTGGTCAGTGCACCTGAGTGACTGGGTTTTTAATTTTACTTCCTTCTAATTAATTGAAACTTAATAGCCACATGTGGCTTCTGTCCACTTTACTGAACAGCACAGTTCTAGAATATGAAGGAGAAACAACATAGAGGTCCCATTAAGCCTAAAGGAAAATCCTCCATCTCTCAGCCCCCGTTGAAAAGGGGACAGTTTTGTAAGATGCCACAGTGCAATATATTTTCCACCTGCCCAGGGTAAGCCGTATTCCCAGCCCAAGCATCAGACAGGCCTCTCTCTCTCTGCCCTATCCCCCAAGAATCCCCCATGCCCTCCACTGCACCTGGCCCTGGCTCCCCAGTCCCCAGCCTGGGACCCGAGGAGGCCGCAGAGGGGGGACGTGCCCTGCAGAGCAGTGCTGCCACCGCAGGCATCTGGTTTCCCTCCCATCTCTGCCCCTTCATTCCTTTTCTGTCAGCAGCAGCTCTTGGCCGCTGATGG
The DNA here is from genome assembly GCA_026826555.1 of Tolypeutes matacus. Lineage (NCBI taxonomy): Eukaryota > Metazoa > Chordata > Mammalia > Cingulata > Chlamyphoridae > Tolypeutes > Tolypeutes matacus. The sequence continues at coordinate 3,885,117 of JAKSZT010053780.1, forward strand.
TCAGCAGAGGCAAAGGGGCCCTGCAGACATCCTTTCCGGCCTCTTCCACTCCTCATCCCCTGCTGTGGAAGGTTACTTTTGGGGGAAAGAGGAAAAAGAGACAGGAAGGCAGAGTGAGGGAGAAATGAAATGTTAGTGACATTCAAGAAAGTGACTTCATAGGTCTCTCACTGCCCTCTCTCCTGATCCAGGATGACCTGTGTCTGGTTTATAAGCCATCAGTGACTTCTCCCCTGTCGGAATCGCCAAACCTTAGTGCCCGCGCCCCCTCCCATACACACAACACATGTGCCTCCTCCCATACCAGGGCAGCTCCATCTGTGACCTTTACTCGTCTGCCCTGCGGGGTGGGGGTGGGGAGCCCCAGAAGAGCTTTCACCACCGCCGCCCCCATCACAGACTGAATAAATACAGCCATCCCTCCCTGCCTTCAACCTTCCCTAGTTCCTCCGGGTAAACAGGAGGAAGAGAGGAAAAGCTCTTTTTCTGGGCCAGGAGGTTGGCAGACCCTGCTGCATTCCACATGTGGAGAAAGCCCAGCTGGGAGGAAAATGTTCCTTCTAATCCCGGCTCCTTGGTCTCTGTTGGCTCCCCTCAGCCAGGGACGTGACCACCCTGTGAAGTGGCACTGACTCACCAGGCTGCCCAGCAGCCAGTGTCTCCTTAGAGCAGACTGTGCTGCCCACCCTAGGGCTGGGGCTAGACCCCAGGAGAGTTGCATGTAAACCCCCTTTACAGATTTGCTCAGCCTCAAGTCTGCTCTTCAAGTCCCCATCCTTTCTCAAAATTACAGACGAGGGCAGAACAGTCCTAATTTTGCTACTAACCAGCAGAGTGGCCGTGACTATGCTTCGGTTTCCCTATCTGTAAGATGAAAAGATTGCATAATAAGGCCCTTCAAGAACTAGAATTCCACAAATAGAATTTCCCCAAAACTCCACATGTGTGGGCAGAGCAAAGCATTATTCTCAGTTATGAAATCGCAGTAAGTCCTTCCAGCTCCCAAGCGCATTCTTGCAGGTTTTTTTGGTGGCTCTATTTCTCAAGGAAGTGAGATGAGCTGGTTGCTCATCTGAACTAGTTTGAATTATTGCTTCTTATGCTCTAAGCTCTGAAGCTGAGCTGAACTGAGCTAGACGGAACAGGCTGTGGTGGTGGGGAGAGGAGAGGCACCAAGTAAATGAGGGCTTTGTTAGCATAGCAGCTAGAGCAGGGGGTGGTTGAGGTGAGATAATAGAAAGAACTTCCTAAATCTGCCACTATCTCAGGGGAATGCAGCATTTCCTTTCCTAGCAAAATTTCCAAATGTATTTTTTCAGGGCCTGATTTTTAAATGCATGTTCCTTTCCTAGCTATCCGTACACCACAACTGTCTATCCCCAAACCCTGTATCGCCAGGCCCATACTGGTCTGGCTCCAGATGATCTTGCCAGAGAGCGGAGGTGAAATTCCCCTCTCAGCCCCTCACTGACTTCTGGCCTTTGCACCTTTCTAGCTAGTGATCCCTAAATTACTAAGCTGTCTAACCCTCTCTGGGGAGGAGGGAAGCAAGCAGGGCTGAGGGGAGGTAGAACAGAGAAAGTATGAGGTGGAGGCCAGGGGTCATTTCACAGTATGTTTTGGCAAAGAAAGCCTGTGGAGCAGCTAGTGCGGTCCGACTTTCATCCTCCCTGCATTTCCCTAATGCAGAAAGCAAAAGCTGTCACTTGAGCGGTGATTTGGAGCATGTGCTCTGGTGGACCAGGGAAGTATCCCTCAGGTCCAGCAGCCTAGGGGAAGGATCAGTTCACAGACGCCACCTTACCCTGCATCCTTTACTGCCACTGTGACTGGCCTTTGGGAAGTGATGAAAAGTGCCTGGGAAGGCTGCCACCCCTCCTGCCTGGTTGGCTGGGTGAGGATGCTGGGTGGGTGGGCTGGTCCTCAGAGCCAGCCAGGATGGAGCTTCTGTGATGCACCTCATGGCCTCAACATGCCTGCATTGCTCCAAATCTGCCTCCCAGGCTGGCAAATTAAGGTCTGAAAAGAAGGAAGAGGTCACTGACTCTGGGCCTGGAAGCCAGAGCTTCCTTGCTGAGTGAGCGCTGGGGAGGCCCAGAAGGCTGGGAAGAGAGAAACCAAAAGCTAAGGACGTGACCAGGACCAGGTTAGCTGCTTTTCTTTGCCATGGCCACATTGCCCCATTTTCCTTGGCTAAGCCCTCTCTGCTTTCCTCAACCTCTGCCCCAGCTCTCCTTGGCTGCTTTGAGGATTAAGGGCATGGTGGCAGCAAATACTCTTGAGGGGCAGGGATTCCCATACAATGAGCCATTTTTAACTGGAGCGAAGTCTCCAAACTTCGAGCAATGGTGTCATGTGGCCTGTGTTTCCATGCCTACTCTACCATTTGTTTGCTGTGTGACTGGGCAAGATGCTTAACCATTGTGACTCTCAGTTTCATCATCTGTAAAATGGGGATAATAATAGTGCCTACCACATGTGGATGTGGATGTTGTGAGGATCCGCTGTAAAAATAGATGTGGTGCGAAAGTACTGTGTTCAAGGAGCATGGTGTCTACAACTTACTCTGAAACATTCAGAAAATAGATGATAGATAGATAGATAGATAGATAGATAGATAGATAGATAGATAGATAGAGATAAAGATAGAATGCTAAAGCAAATGTGACAAATTGTTAGAATTGATAGATCTGGATATCTGGGGGAAGGGTATGTTCGACTTCTTTATATGAGGTTTCTATTATTTCTCAACTGCCTGAAAGTTTGAAATTATTTCAAAATAAAAAGTTGGGGAAAAAAATGGATGTAATCTATGTAGCACAGTGCTTGACCATAGAAGTGCTCAGGAAGAGTCTGCTTTCTTTTAATTTTTCAATGTTGAGTTTCCCAGCTCTCTTCTCTGTTGGTGGCTCTTTAACACATAAATGGTGACAGTCCATTTGCCACGGAGCCACAGCCACTTCCATGGCCAAGGCATGGACTGGGTGATGAGCCCTATTCCTGCCCTTTCCCTCTCTCTGCTTCTCACCTCTGCTCCCAGCCATCCAGGCAAGAGGTGCCTGCTCAGGCCTCCGACTCAAGCCAAGCCCCTCTCCACTGAGTCAGAGGCGTTTCCTCTGCTGACAGCTTGAAGACAAGTCATTTTTCTTCTTCTCCCATATAATGGCTTTTACTCCCCACCCCACCCCACCCCCTTTTCCAACCTTAATGACTTTAACATACACACAGTTCTTTAAAAAAAAAAAATACAAGCCCCCAGTGAGCTGCTCCAAACCTCGTGTTGTGGGGGTGAAACAACCCAAGCACATGTTCACAAGTCACTGCTTGTGATGACAGGGGGCCTTGTGCTAATTTCCTCTGCCTGTTTGAAGCTGGAGCATGGGGGGTGGGGCGGGAGGCAGCAAGAGGGAAGAGATGGAGGGCCTGGTATTTTGTCGTTCCCTTTGATCGCCACAGAAACCCTGTAGCATTTAGGGAAATATTTCATCCTGGGAAATCTTGAATAAGAAGGATGCCTTTGGGCAGGGATTGGGCAGGTGGGGGAGGGGGTCTGGTGGAGGGGAGATGCTACCAGATGACCTTTTCTCTCCTTGAGATTCTGACTCTCTGCTCTGTCTTGTTGCCCTGGGCAAGCGGAAGGAGCATCTCTAAGGGGAGACTCTGGCTCAAGGTACTTATGGATTCGCTGGAGCCCCCTACCCCATCATACACACAGACTCTGCCTCCAGTTTGGTTTTGGCTTACCTGAGAGACCGTGGAGGCCAGCAGAGCCCCTTGGCCCTCATCTCCCCCCAATGCAGGCAGTACTGGGGTGAACCTTTCCCTCCACCACCCCTCCAACCCCCCAAGCATCTCCTGAACTTCAAGGCTGATGCTACCAGATGAACAGAGTACCCAAGGGATGGTCCGGTGGGGGTGAAGGTAGGTGCTGCCGGCCTCTGGGCTGTCTCCCAGGCACCAGGCACATTCCAAGGCCAGCGGGGGAGAATTGACTGACTGGAGGGAGGCTCTGCCGGGAGGGAAGGAGGACAAAGGGCTGAGATCCTTGGCTGCACCTCCTGGGATGGAAATAGAGCTGGCTGGGATCCAGGTTTTGCTCTAAATCAGAAGCAAATGTACCAATGCTGCAACCTTACCCCTTGACCAAAGCCGGGAAAGCGCCTGTGTGACCCCCCATTATCGGCGCTATTATCCTCATCATTGGTAATACCACCATCATCATCCTGTAATTTACCACAGTTTCAATGTGGAGGAGGCTTAGGCATCCCCCGGGCTTTCATGAAGAGAAAATGAGCTGTGGCAACCTCCCCGCCTCCCCCCGCCCCGCCCCCATCCCTCCACAGGGCCTGCCTCCGGTCAGTCACAGTCACAGGACACTCTCCCTGGCCCAGGCCCAGCACACCAGCTTCCCTGAAGGGACACTGTGTAGCCGGGATTAGATGCCGGGGCAAGGGGGAGGTTCCTTTTGCTGTGGGGTAGCACAGGCCCCTCTTCTTCAAAGCTGGGGGCGGGGGGAAATGATGTCAGTGCGTTTGGGAAGCCAGACAGGATCAGAATCACCTGGAAAGCTTGTTAAAGTGCAAATACTGGGCCCACCCCCAGAGTTTCTGATTCAATGAGTGAGGGGTGGGGCCTGATAATTTGCATTTCTACAAGTTCCCAGGTGATGCAGATGTTGCCAGTCCTGGACCACGCTTTGCAACCACTACCCTAAATCATCCTAAATCAGGTGTATTTGAGGGGTGAATCACTAGAACTCCCCTTCTCCTCCCATCTGCGTGGGTACAGGTGTCTACATTGTGCCTCATTCAAAACCCGCAAAATAGGGTTCCCAGCAAGGGGACCGAGGGCCAGGTGCAGTGTGAGGTCGAATGCTGCTGGCTCTCAGTCACAGCGACCCCTTGGAGAGAAAGGGAAGGCAGGCAACACCCCATCCACACCCCTGAAGATTTATTCCTTCATTTGACATTTCAGTCTCTCCTCAGGGGTAGGCTGGAGCCAGCCTGGCTCACTGTGTAAACCTTTATCGTGGATGCTGGGCCCCAGCCAAGCTCTACTCCCTGTCAGGCCCACCCTCACTCTTCCCCACCTGTTCTATCTCAGCTTCAGGGTCGGCAGGGCGTGGCATGCCCTCTGCACAGAGCCCCATGTCCATAGGGAACAGACACCCAAATGTACATTGTGTACACTAATTCTCAAAACAGGGCTTCCCATAATTATTTCAATAGCTGTCCCCTCCCCGCCCTTCCAAAAATGATCTGGGAGCATGTCCCTTTTCTCTTTCATCCCTCTAGTGTCTTTTTTCTGCACAAAAAGGAGGAAAGAGAATTGGAATTTATACTTGTTGAGCTCCTACTATATGGCAGAAAGTGTGATAGATAATTGTATATCACCTCCTACAATCAAGAGTGGTTTATTTCCTGATACTTGCTCATGTGCTCAGGTTGAGGTCCCAAACTTATTTTGCAAAAGCAGGTTTGAAATCTCAGAGCACACCCTCTACATAGATAATAAGAGGTGGGGCAAGGATAGCCCAGTGGTTGTAAAACTTGAGCATGCATCAGGATTACCTGCAAACGCATTGCTGTGTCCCATGCCAGAGTTTCTGACTGGGTAGGTCTGGGCTGGGGCAGGGCTTGAAAATTTGCATGCCTAACAAGTTCCAAGATGGGATGGATGGGGCCACACTTTGAGAACCACTGATCTACTTCTACAGCCCATTAATTAGTCTTTTGCTGGCTGTTTTCTATGGGTCACTTCCTCATCAGAAATTTATTTCAACCCCTAGGCCAGATTACAACCTTTCTAAGTACTTCTGAGGTCACTTAGGAAAAATGTGAACAGCTTGCTAAGTCCATGTTGTTTCTTTGTTCACTCAAAAGATGATCATCATTACAGTAAACACAACGTTGTGCTTACTAAGTTCTACTGTCCTAAGAGCTTTCCATATATTAATTCTTTTAATCCACATACTAATCCTATACGGTATCTGTCATTATTATCCCCATTTTGCAAATGAGGCAATTGAGGCACAGAGATGACAAGGTTACACAGCAGGCCAGAGGTGGAGCTAGCATTCAAAGCAGGCAGTCTGGTTTCAGAATCTGTGTTTCTAAACAATCCTCTACTCATTGAGCATCTGTGATGAGTTAGGCACTGGGCTAGTTGCAACCGTTTAGGTAGGAAGAATTTACAAAGAGGATATATCACAGCCTTGCCTCATATTAACAACTGCAATGCTATAGGATAGTACCAGAACAGAAAGCTGTACCAGTTCTGAGGGCATAAAGCAGAGAAAAGGACTGACTCAACCTGGGAGAATGAGAGAAGGTATCAAAAAAGCAGGCATTCCAGCTGGGCTTGGAAATACAAGAAGGAATTATGGGCTGGAGTAGCAGCTAACGGCCACACCCAGCAGCAGCCAAAGCTGTGGACAGCAAGTCTGGGGAACTGGGATGGTTCCGTGCCAGAGGAGCCCAGGGCTCTAAGGGCAAGGGCAGGCTGGGGCCAGGTTGCAAGCGATATTGAGCAGTGTACTTTTGGTCACCAAGGGGGAGCCATTTAAGGTTTTGGAGCAAATCAGCGACATAATCAGATGTATGATTTTGAAAGATAACTCCAGGTTTTACCCTTTAATTTAGCATGGCTACATTCTAGACACACCAAGAGCTAACTTTCCCCTACTCCCTCACTCATTTCCCTGATTAAAATCACTCTCTTTCCCTAGTATTTTCTATCCACCTGCACAACATCCCTTCACTGTCGATTTCCCACTTGGGGGCTTTTTCTGGTTGATCTTTCCCATTCCTCTCAAGGCTCTTCCAACGTATATCAACCTAGTTCTGACCTTGTCAGTCTTATTTTGAAGGGGTCTCCATGACCCCAAGATATCTGTAGCCAGGTTGTTCTCTAGCCTCTGAATCCATGCTTAGGTTGACCAAGGCGCCTCGCTCTGGTGGGTAAGACTACCCTTGGATATTTGCATAATTTGAGGAGTAGAGACTGCACAGCCTCCACCCACCCATACCTATGAGAAGGGATGGGTTCCAGAGTTAACTGCAGACCATTCAGACTCCCTCTGCAGTGCTCACCCTCACTGCATTCGAAAGGCTTTGCTAGGCCTGTCTTACCCAGCTCTTGTCATGTGATCAGAAATACTGACAGTAACGAATGCTACAAGTCCCATATTTGAGCCTCCGTTTCCTCACCTGTGAAATGGCAGCAACTCATTATCCATCTATTCAACAGGGTGTTGTAACCTTAAATCAAACCTGGCTATGAAACTGTAAAGCTCCAGACAAATAGGAGGGTACGGGAAGGCTGGTTGCTTCAGACAGGAACAAAATTGAGTCGTTTCATCAATTCACTTCAAACAAATCCCCAAGATACCATGTAATGGGAAGCCAACCCACATCCAACCCTCTAACCTTCCTAATGACTCCCAAGGCACCTATCAACTATCTGTGAACTGGAGGGTCTTCCATCTCCTACTGTCAGGTTTTCTTCAGCACTCTCCTAGGAAGACTCCCTTTCCTATATACCCTTTCTCCTGCCCGACCTCTGCCCCCAGGGCCACAGGTTGTAGCTCCCACCCCCCATTGGGACTCTGGATGGCCTTTCCAGATGTCCAGCCCATTCCCCCGGAGAGCAGTTCCCCAGCTGGCCCCAGGCCTCCAGCACAGGGCAGAGCCTTGGAGGACAGAGTCCTCACCAGACTGCCTCAAGTTTTAAGAGATACAAGCAAAGCTTGGCCTTCTCCACCCTCATAGGGTCTTGCAGAGGTCATTTTACCCCTTCCTGTCTTCAGGCCAGGTAGCCTTGACCCCTTCCTACCACGATGCCTCTGTGTCTCCCGTTCAGAGGACTTCAGAGTGGCAGAGGATTCTGGGGCTGGGGGAAGGAAGGAGGCACGTCCCCCTGCAAGAAATGGCTCCACCTGCCTATTCTGCATTTGAGTTCACATTTCACGGTCATTTGCTCAGCTGGAATGAGTGGGCCTGAGTAAAATCATGGGAAGCCCCGCACTTCGTTCTTCACCTATCACATCCCTGTCCTCCCCTACTGTCGTTTAACCCTCTTTCCCATCCTCCCTCAGTCTAGTCTGCCTCTTCAGGTAAAGGGTCTCCAGGTGTACCAGTGTCATACACAGTACCTGTGTTATTCAGTACCTATGGAATACACAGATTTCTGCAGGATTAGCCATTCTGCTCACTGCTGAAAGTCGGTGAAGGTGCTGTTGTGTCCTGTTTTCTAAGGGGTCCAGGTGCTCCCACAGAGCTGCAAGTGTGCAAAGCTCCGAACACAGCTAGCTCCACACTGTACCAGCCTCCCAAAGACAGCAATTGGCTGGGTCTAGCCAGAGAGTTCCCAGCACTAGGGAGCTATCAGGTCAGGAGAGGCCAAATCCTCTTTCTCTTGCATCCCAGAGACCTTGAGGGAAACCAGGAAATACCAATTCATTTCACAGAGGGGATTTCTCCTGTTTCCGGCAGGTAGTTACTGGTATGTTGTCATTTTGCAGCAATGAACTAAGGTAAAGGTGGAGAGGACTTGGTGAGGAGAGGAGCTATAAAACCTGGTATGGAGCAGGGGTTTGTTGTGGCATTGGAGTCGGGGCAGGAATTTAAAGCTGAGGAGCTGGGCAGAGCCTTCAGCAGGAGAGCCTGGCAATGCCTGTGCTCCCGGCATAGTAACCAGCTTAACAGGAAGCATGGAAACTCCTCCCACTCCTCACTCTGGCATTGCTGGGCAGGCCAAGGTGGGTCCACCGCCTTCTGCCCTGCCTCTGTTACCCTTCCTGATCATCCTCTCCTCATTTTGTCCTCTCCCTCTTCGCCCCCACCTCTGGCCATTCTCCTCCATATGGCCTCCACATCTGGCTGATGACCCTCCAGAGTGTTTTATGCTATCTTCTTCCATCCCTCAGCAGCCCTTACCTCCTCCCACCCCCACCCGCTGAGTCTCCTTATGACTCTACCTTCTGTTTTCTTCCTCGCCTCCCCCAGGTGCCTCTGCAAGAATAGAACAAGATTACAGACTCTTCCAAGACTTATCCCTTCTCTCCCCATCCCCCAAGACTGCCAGGCCTTATCGATTCCCCACTCCGCTACTTCCCCCTTGTGGAAGCCCCTCTCAGTGAAAGGAGCTGACACGAGCCAGGTGGCAGGGAGGACCTCTATTATCAGGCAAGCACCAGACACATTGGCAGGAACCAACCACCTCATGACTCAGAGACTTTGCCTCTAACCCAGATGCCCTCCTTAGAGGGGAGGAGGCCCTCTATTCCACTAACTCGTCTTCTTTCCAAGGAGCTGCGTCCTCAGGCCCCTATTTCTATCTCTGATACTTTGGTATGAGTAGCTGCCTGTGTGTGCACACGCATGTGTATGCATTGTGCTGTGTGTGTGTTTGGATTTGTGTGTGTGCACGTGCATGCACACACATGTACACAAATCACGCCTTGGCATCTGGGCACTCATGCAGCATCACTAGCCAGGACAGATGAAATGAATGTCAAGCAGACTGCAACAGCAGCAGATGCTGCCAGGGCTTTTCTTCCTGGCTCCTTGCTGCCCATCCCTCTGCAGGTCTGGCTGGTAATGAGAGGATTAATTTTAGTTCCCTTCAATCTCAGCCCCAATATGGCTGGCTAATGCTGGTTCAGCTGGTAACATTTTCATTGGCAAATCCTCCACCCACCCTTGAGACAGGCTCAGCATACACACTTAGCTCCAGAATTCATTCTGCCTGGAACCAGGGCTTGGCCTTAAGTCTTGGGCAGATGTGACAGCTTGGTACCAAAGCACTGATCTTTTGCCTGACTGCAGACAGATCAGAGTGGAAAGAGCACAAGGCTGGACCTGTGTTTGAATTCCAACGCTGCCATATGCTAGCTGTGTGACCTTGAGAACTTCACTTAGATTCTCTGAGCTTCAATTTTCTCATCTCTTAATGAGCGTAATAATACGGGACTCACAGGACGTGTCGTGAGGATTAAATAAGATAATATAGTCACGTGTAGCAACTACTCAGTAAATACTAGTTAAGACTGAATCTAAGCAGTGCTCATAGTGCAAGGAATGGCACCATGGCTGTTTTAGAGACCTTAAAAGGGCTGACTGATCCAACATCCTTAGTCTAGTAGTGGTGGGAGCAGTGATACTAGTAAACACATCCAGTGCCAGAGAATGGTATAAGTGTTCTACATGTATTAGTACATTTAATCTGGCACCAACCACTCTACAAATGAGGAAATTATGCTCATGGAGGTTAAATAGCTTGCCCAAGATCATGCAGCTAGTTAGTGATAAAGTCAAGGGTCAAATTTGGTTGAGTCTGGCTCCAGACTTTGCTCTTAACCAGTGAAGACCTAGAAATAAAAGAAAGAAGAGACGTGAGATGAGGCAGCTCTGCCCCAGAAAGAGCAGGGACTTGCTCGGGGTCACCCAGCTGCTAAATGTCTCCCTCCTAAGCCTGGGCTTTTTCCAGAGCACTGGGCTGATGAGCCACATTCTTTAGTAGGTGCTGGACAGACCCCGCTCCTGCAGCCAGCCAGCCCCAAGGAGCTCAGTTACCCCCTTCTCCTCCTGCTGCTCTAAAATGTCCCCCTGAACACGAGGAGCAGCTTTGTGCTGGCTCCCAGGTCAGGCCAGGACACGCCCAGCCCTCCCTTCTGAGAGCATGGACAGTGGACTCTGTACGGAGCAAGGACACGATGAGACCCGCTCCCTCAGTCCTCCAAGATCTTTAGAAAGAGAAGGCAGCTTCCTGGGGACAGTTGCCACCAAAGAACCTCAGAGTCTCGGCTCCCAAGGGGTGAGATAAGTGTCAGGGCATGTGCTCGGTGCAGCCTGCCTGGAGCTGAGATCAGGCCCTTGTGAGTCCCAGGTGTTTGCAGATTTCAGCGGTGCCGTAGGCAGATCCAGCAGGCAGAGGCAGGGAAAGGAGGAAGAGACAGGCAGCAGTAAGTTGGGGGTACTTAGAAGTTGCTACTAAGGCAGTGTCAAAGTCAAGACCTAGAAATAGAGGGAAGAACGAGCACTCTGTTTCACAAGGCAAAATCCAGGCATCCCAGGCTTTCACAGATGAACCACCTCCCTTTCCAGTTATACTTCCCCCACCCAAAAATGTTAACAGATGCCCCAAACAGTGGCCTTTGTATAAGGCCTACAAATATAATGTACCTTTGTTTCTCATAGTCACTGCTCATGATGCTAATTTCTAATATTTCTTTTTTTTTTTTTTTTTTTACCGGGAGGTACCGGGGATCGAACCCCGGTCTCTCCATATGGTAGACAGACGCCGAACCTCTTGAGCCACATCTATTTCCATCTAATATTTCTTGAACACCTACTCCATGCCAGGCACTGTGCTAAGTGTTATACACGCGTTTTCTTATTTAATCCTCTCAGCATAACCCTATTAGGTAGGAACTATGAGTATCATCATTTAATATTTAAAGAAATCAAAGTTCAGAGAGTAGGTAGGTAACAGGCAAGTTTCTTAAACTCTCAGTGCTTTAGTTACCTCATCTCTTAAATGGGGAGCTACCTCCTGATTTTATTTTGAGGATTAAATGAGATGATACATGTAAGACATTTAGTAGAGTGCCTGGCCTTAGTAAGCATTCAAAAAAGTTAGTTATTGGGGAGCAGATGTAGCTCAGTGGTTGAACACCTGTTCCCATGTATGAGGTCCCAGAGGTAACACCAGTACCTCCTAAAAACAAACAAATGAAAAAAAAAACACAAAAACAACTCTCATTGAGGAGCGGCTGTAGCTTAGTGGTTGAGCACCTGCTTCCCATGTGTGAGAGCCTGGGTTCAATCCCCTGTACCATCTAAAAAAAAAAAAAAAAAAAAAAAAAGCTATTATCATTTTCTATTCTTATCATTTCCTCTCACTAAAAGCTCCCCAACCCATCCCCAGCATATTCAAATCTTACTAGTCCTTTTGGCTCAAACAATGACCTGAAATGCATGGTAGCCTCTCCCCCTCCTACCACCACCACCACTGTTCTTTGATATGGACAGTTTACCTTTCCCAAGGGTCTTAGTTTGTCAGGGCTACTGTAACAACTACCACAGACTGTTTGGCTTAAACAACAGGAATTTTGAAGGTTAGAAGTCCAAAATCAAGGTGCTGACAGGGTCATGCTTTCTCTGAAGCCTGTAGCGTTCTGCAGGTGGCTTGCTGGGAACCCATACCTCAACCTCTGCCCCCATCACATGGCCGTCTCTCTGTCTCCTACAACCTCTGCGTCCAGATGTCCTCTGCTTATAAGGACCCCAATCATATCAGATCAAGGCCTGCCCTGATTCCGTTTGGCCTCACCTTAACTGATCACATCTTCAATGATCCCATCTGCAAATAGGTTCACACCGCAGTACTGGGGGTTGAGACTTGAACATACGCTCGTGAGGGACATGACTCAATCCATAGCACCAGGTTTGTCAAGGGAGAGGGTGTCCATAGCACCCCTGGAGCCAACGCCCTCCCCACCCCCCATCTAGGAAGGCTTCCCTGCTCAACCCCTGCTCATAGCTCTGAAATCCTGGCGCTACCATCACCTGCATCAGGCATTTGCTCTCTGGCATTGCTCCTTGTCCTTTTTCTTGCCCCATGCCTTAGCCTTGTCATTTGTTTGTGGAATTTTTGAAAGCAAGGACTATATTGTTTATTTTTATACTATCAGGATAGTTAACACTTTAGGAAGAACTTTAAAAAAAAAAAAACATCAGTTGTAGATCAACCAAATTGATGATTAATTGTTCATCAAAAACAATGTAGTTTATAGGATAGAGACAATTTTAGTCAGCATTCGACACTGTTCCAAAGACCAAAATAATTTGGGGGTCCTGGAATCATATCATAAGGTCTGGTGGACTTTGACCACACCAGACTCGTTCCATTTTCTCGTGCTTGGTTAAACTGCCCCCTTTACGAGCATCCCCACAGATAGCAGTTGCCACCAGCCAGCTCTTGCCCCCGTCTGGCAGGCCTCCAGCCCCACAGCGCCTCTGCGGGTGGCTGTTGCCTCTTCTCCTGGCTGCGGTTCAGATCCCACCGGCCCCTGCTTCCCTTCAACCTGTCAGTCACCAGTCTCTGGAGATGGTCCCTAAGGCCCAGCCTAGTTCTCCTGGCCTCCAGTCACAAATGACTGCTTCAAGGCCGGCTGGTCTTTGTTTAACATTCCTTTCATTTGACTTTGGGCTAAAGGGGAAGATAAATGATAAATGACACTCTGTCTCTTTAAGGTTAAAAAAAAAAAGAGTCATAAAAAAAGACCTTTTTCTTTTTTCTTTTTTTCCTTTTTCTTTTTCCTTTTGCCTTTTAAGGGAAAAAAAAACCCTCCAAGTTATTAGGGAAAAGAAAATCATTTGACTTAAGCAGCCTCTGGCAGTCTGGTGATGCTGAGAACAATATACCTGTCAGCATCTATCAGGTTTGGAAAACAAAGCCATCTGCATATGGGGAAATGAAGGGGGGCTGGGGAGTGAGAAGAGGTGGTGAATATTTAATGAGGGATGCACAGAGCACCCCACACTTAGCTGGTAAGTCCTTGGAGATCCTGGTTCCATGGTTGGCAGCAACCAGAAAAGTCCAGGCATTCTGGGAAGGGATTAAGAAGTCTGGAATTTTAAAAGAAAATTATTTTTGATCATCAGTAAAGACTTTAGAGTTCATCCAGTCCAAGCCCTTCATTTTGGGGGGGGCTTGGACTTAAGGCCATAAAAGGAACGTAACTTGCCCAAAGCCACATTTGATTTGTGCCAAAATCAGGCCCAGAATCCAGGTTGCTTGGCATTCGGGGTTTTGTTCTGTGCTCTGCTGACCCAAGTCCCTCTTCTCACCTGTTGAACATGCTGTTTCTATTCTGCTTCCTCTCCCATCCCCTGAGTCCTGCCCCTAATCTTTCTCCCTTTCCCCTGGGTTTCTCCAGAATCTGCCCCTGTGAACCCCAATGTCACCTCCAATTCCGAGTCTTCTCTCTACTCCAAGCCCCTTGCCCACTTGCCCTCCAAGGCTGGGGTCACTCAACATATTTTTTGGAGAGAGGCTGTGGCTTATTTCCAAATAGGGTCAGATGCACCAAAAATATGGCCTTAGATCAAGGACCGTCTGCCCTGGGATTGGGTCTCTGCAACCTCAAGCCCTCTGTGGGAGACAGAGAAATAGTCATGATGAGTTTAAGTTCTACCAGTAAATAAGGCTGATGGTCTGAGACTTGCTGGTCATGTGTAACCCATCTGCACACTCTCTGTCTTGTCATCACCCCATTAATCTGCACTGGTTTATCGGTTTTTCAGTCTGTGTCATGTCTGGGTCTGGAGCGTGTGGCTGTCACTCCCATCTGCCCACAAAGGTCAGGCTGAGAGCCTCTTCTTTCCCCTGCTCTCTCCTGGGGAGCCCCAAGCAGGGAGGGGCAAGTGAGTGCCTGCCAGTGCAGGGAGGGGCCTGCCTGCACCCCAGCCCAGCTGCTCCTCATCTAGTGCCTTGGCCTGAAAGCACCCACAAGCCTGAGAGTGGACAATCGAGACCATCCCCAGGGAGTTCACCTTTAATGAGCACCAGCCCGGCTGATCATCAGCTCAGTCTAGGAGAAAACGGCTGAAGGGGTTAGGTATCTTTTGACATGAATATGGGAGTGGGGTCTAGAATCCATGATCCTGGAGGAGCCCAGCCTTCTACTTCCCAGAGATCCTGTCTCTTGTGGCTCCTGAGAAGTCCTCTTCCCTGGCCTCATGTCCTAGTTGAAACTGGTACTCACTGGGATGCCATAACTTGGCCACAGATGGCGGTTAAGAACCGTGTTAGGGCCCATTAACAGCAGTGCCTGTTGTTCTTCAAAAACACACACTCTTTATCTTCTTTCCATCTCTGTTTTTCCTTTTTCATAAAATGAGAGACTCCCTACGCTCTTAGATTCTATTGAAGGTAGCAGAAAGAGTACTTAAGGCAGATACATGAGTTTTTATCACAGCTGTGTCTGGTACTAGCTGTGTGTTTTGGGCAAGGCACTTAACCTCTCTGAGTCTATTCTGAAAATGAGTATAATGCACTCACTGATTGGGATTGCTATGAGGGTTGTTAATTCAGTAAATAGTTCCTCAGCATCTAATGTGTGTCAACCATTATTGTAGGAGTTAGGGATATATCAGTGAACAAAACAGATAAGAATCTATTGCATTTCAGTGACCCTTTGTAAATGAAAATAAGTATGCTATAAATTGAAATCTGAGGGTAAGGTACCTCATCTTAGGTCCCTATAATTCACCCCCTTCCCCTGGACAGAGTGCCTCCACACCCCTTCCAGACATGGCTCTATATTAAGGAGGGAAAGGAGAGGGAGAGAAACACGGACATTTAATGAACAACTATTTCTCATAAATTACACCTTTTCATCCTCACCTGTAACATAGGTATCACTGTCCCTACCTTCCATATAAGTAAACTAAAGTTTGGACAGTTTAGGCAATTCTCCCAAGAAGTAACAATACCAGGATTTGAACCCTGGTTTTCCGACTCCAAAGCCCTGCCTTTTTGAGTTCACCAAGCTGTCTCCATATATACTGAGTCTATTTTGTCACCCATCTCAGTATTAGTACGTCTGGGCCCCCAAAGCCGGAGTGTAATTCTATAACAGATCGGGGGGTGAATGGGAGCAGGGGCAGCATGCAGGTGTTTGTGTTTGTCTACTGAGTCTGTGTATGTGTGTGGGGTTTCAACGACAGGGAGCTCAGTAGGGAATTGGTATTTGGGCTGCTAAATAACCACAATTTGTATTAAGCAGAAACATAGTCATTATGCACCACGTGCAGGCTGCTGCGGCTGACTCCTATTAGAAAAGCAGGGAGCCGGTGGCACTTTGGCCTGTGGTCTGGCAAGAAGCTTCCATAGGGGGTCCTGAGATGCTCTTCGGGGGGCAGGATGTGGGGAGGTGGGGGTGGGGCAGTGAGAAGAGAGGGGCACTGGGGCGGATGCACTTCAATTTCCAGAGAACTGGGCCTCACATCCCTGCCTGTTTCTGTGGGCCTCTCATCAGTAAGGCCATTCCAGTTCTCATTAACACGAGTAAATAGGCATCCCAGAACTGGGCAGGGGACGCATGTGTTGATATTTAATTATATGGTGTGCACTGAGGATATTATGGCTCCTTCAGGGAATGGCAGCTGCAGACAATGAGGTGCAATAGAGTACATTCAAAAAACTACTATGTTAATTAATGTACTAGCGGCTCACTTTGCTAGAATGGGGTGTGGGAGGGAGGGCAGAGATTTTCCCAGTGACCTCTTCTCCCTTGTGGGTCCCCTTGTTCTTTGAGCCCTTTTCTCCCAGAAGCTCTGAATTTCTCAACAGTCAGGGCAGTGCCCGTTAGGAGCTCTGGTCAAAGATTTAGTGAGAGAAGGGGGTTAAAACTCAGTGTAGACATATAAGAAGCTTGGAAATTATACGTGGCTTTCCTTTATCTAGTTGATGCTGCTTCCCTGTCACCTAGAGACCTGGGAGTCAGCAAACTGACATTCCAACATAGCCCCAAGCTCCTTTCTCTATTTTGGGAACTCCCTCTCTTCAGTAGCCCCAGGTGCAGGCTCAGGTGCTCAGTTGCAGCAGAGCCTAGAAATCCATTGTGCTGGGAAATTTTTGGTTTGGGGCGAGAAGGTAGAAAGGCTGTGAGTGAACCAGGTAAGGTGTTTGGAACTAATAGAATCCATCTATTTAAAAACCGGAAAAGAGAGGGACCCTCTCCCCAGGTTCCTTCCAATATGTTGCCCTCACACACGGCCCCTCTGACTCCATCCACCCCACTCCCCCATCCCCCTTTGGTTAATAATTACATCGATGTATGAGGCCCTCTTTCTGAATTCTTTGCAAATCTCATTATTGTACTACATTGTACATTTGTTGATTCTCCTTTCCTCACTTCCTTCCCCATGGACTTTATCATTCTTTTGAACTAGCAGAGTATTTTCCAAATTGTTCCATGTGAAGTTATCATTAAGCCTCATAATTGTCTGTGTGGCTCCCTTCCAATTACAAGCTCTTAGGGACAAGGACCCGATCCCGGTCAACTTTCTGTGCCTAGCACAGTGCTTTGCACAGTGGGCGTTCAAGCAGCATTTGAAGTGATGAAGTCCATCCTTGCCAGATCTTCAGGGGGTCTCTGCAAGTCAATGATCATGGCATGGTATCTTTGTGTTTTGAAACCTCTGCTCCCACATCGGTGGGCAAAGCGCACTGGCCAGTTGACTGCTTCACTTCCAACCCAGCCTATGAGCTCTCAGGGTGATTCCCTAAGCCAGAGGCCTCACAGAGAGAAGGTGACGCAGCAAATCTATGACTGGGAGGGGAACTCGGGTGACCAACTGCTGGTGTTTCTGTGGGAGTTCCCACTCAATTCGGATTCCCTTTCTTGCTCTCTCAAAAGTAGTTTTTGTTGGTTTCTTTCTATACCATGTGTTAAATGTAAAAACCTAATGTGCCCTTAACCACTTTTCTTCACAGAAATAGGGTGGTGGGAGGAGGCTCACTTTTTGGAGTCCTCTCTCCTTGGACCACTGGGGATGGGTCCTTCCCTTTCATGGGAATGTCCCTTAGTTTATCAGTACAGGAGAAACAGCCCTCAGCTGTAGCAGGAGGTCAGCCCTTAGGGGGATCTTTCTGAACAGGAGGGAGTATAGTCATCACTGAATCAGTTTGCTAGTGGGAGTTGTGGAACATTTTTTCTCTTTGGTCAAAAAGTGGGATCGAGATCTCCTTACCAGCAGAGGAGGGGATGAAACCTCACCTGGAGGCTGGGGCTCCTCTCAATTTGGGGACTCTGTGGTCATGGGCTTCCCTCCCACTCCTGAGGAAATAGACGGATGAGCCCATATCAGCCTGGTGCTGGACCAGCCCTGCACCTAGTAGGGGCAGCCTGGGCCTGTAGGCTTTTAAGACAAATGGAATTGCATGAGGGTTTGTCCTGGGCTGTTGGGGAGAGTCCCCTGGGTTTTTCCCCCAATGGGAGGATTAGGGGCAGCAGAAAAGGAGAGAGAATAAAGGATGCAAGATAAGCACTGGAGAGGAAATCAGAAAACGCCCCTGGAAGTCCCCTCTGCCACTTCCTGGAAATGTGACCTTGGGCAAGTCTTGTAAACCCAGTGTCTTGTTTTCCCCATATAAAAAGTAGGGATAATAATTCTCACCTCACAGGCATGGTGTGAGGCTGAAATGAGGTATTGTATGTGGGAACACTTTAGAAGCAATAAAAAACATTCTATAAATATAAGGTATTATTATTTCTTTCCACCTAAGACTTGGACCCTTTTCCTGGGCAAGAGGCTATGGGCTATAAAATGAATCAGAGCTCCGGCACCCACATACCATGGCTGCTAGCACACCCATGATGCCTGCTGCCAGGCCGAGAAGAAGAGAGAGCCAAGTGACTGCCACTAGTCCCCACCCAAAATGAGGCTGCTTATAAAATAGGCAAAAAATAATCCCTCCATCTCCTTTGCAAATCGTTATGGCGGAAGCAAATCCGAAGCAGAAGAGAGGCCGAGGGTCCAGCAGTTTGGGTTCCATCCCTGGCTTCCAAGAGGCCCCTCGTCACGCAGATCCCTGGGGCATGGCCCCCACCTAAGCTTTTTTGCTTGCAGTGTATTTTTAACCTGCCACCTTCTTCCGCTTTGCCGATCTGCCGACAAGGGTCCCGGCGAGATAACAGAATCCATTAGTGCCGCTAGAGTCAGGCAGTGCCTGCTAAGTACATCCCTCGCCTCCCCACACCCCCACACCAGCAGAGCTGCTGCTGGACTGACACCCAGAGATCCGAGGCAGGAGCAGCCTGAGGCTGGGACCTGAGGGAAGGAAGCTCCAGCTCAGGCTGGGACAAGGAATGTGGATCCCCCTTCTTAGGAGTTTTCCTTTTGAGAAGCCAAATTATCCCACTTCTAGGTGTGAGTAGCAGATGCTCTCCTTTTCCCTTTTTCCTCAAAGTCCTGCAGGGATTTGGGAAGAAAATATTTCTTAGAAGATGTCTGGAACTGACCTTCCAAGGAAGACACCATATCTTGGTGGTGTCCGTATTCGAGGGAGGGAGGAGGAGCCAACTGGGCTGGCTTACCTTTTGGAATGGGGATGGGGAACCCAGCAAATTCAGAGTCCCGAAAAGGATTTTGGGGAGAACTCTTGGTCCCTCCCTCTTACTGCTCCTCAGGTAGATTGTAGCAACAGAGCAGAAGAGCGGTTCTGGGAGCAGAGAAGGGGCAGAAGGGGAGCAGGCTGGGAGGAGTTTCCCCCAGAAGGGAAGCAGAAGAGCTCTTCAGCCTGGAGCCTGCAGGGCTGAAGGTGCCCCCCAACCAAATGCTTCCTAATCGCCTGCACACATACCAGCCCCCTCCTGCTAAGGCCAATTTCCATGCTAAACTGTTCATTATTGCCACCCGGCAGCACTGTATGGAAGTGTCAGAACCCATCAGTGTGGGGAGAGTGGACAGGTGAGCACATGAACCCATCTCCCTCCCTGCGCTCTGCGGGAGGAGCAGACCCTGGGGAGATGGTGATGAGAAGCTGCGCTGCAGGTGTCCAAGGTGGGAGAAGAGCATGTGGCCTAGAGGCAGCGCTTAGCAGTTCATTTAGCAAATATTTATCGAGCATTGATGTGCCAGGCACCCTGCTAGGCACTGGGAACCCAGGGCTGACCAGGACCGTCACCTAGGGAGGACACTGGCAAGTCATTGCACAAGTCATTGCTTTATTAAGTCGTGACCAATGCCACGGAGAAGTGCAGAGTCCCGGGAGCAGGATGAGAACCTGTAAGGGGGGACCAGACCTATGGGGAAGGAGTCAGGAAAGGCTTCCTTGGGGAACTGCTCTTGAAGCTGATCTCTGCTTCACCCCTAATGTGCAGTTTAGAGTTCCCCACCCTGTGCTCCTTGAGGCTACCCCATCTGATTCCTCTCCAGTCATCCCAGGGGCAGGCGTGCTCCCTATGACTCCTCTTCTCCTCCTTCTCCTACATCCGGTGAATTGCCCAACCCTCTCTGTTCCATCTGTTTACCTTCTCCCTGTCCCTCCCACCTGCCCTCCTTGCCCCGTCCCCATCCCAATCCTAGCTGAAACCTTTATTATGTCATTCCGGAGCTTGTGCTGGCTCCTGCTCCCCCTCCTCCAGGTTAGCTTCCATATTTCATGGCTACCCATGAAATGGATCACACTCATGAGCAAAGTCCTGGCATCCCTCCACCAAGAAGGCTTCCTGTCCTCCTATATACCTTCGCCATGCCACCCCTGCTACAACCATGTCCTGGGCTCTAGCTTTGCTAGTCCCCTCTCTCCTTCGTGAACATCCATCTAACTCCATGCTTACTCCTCCCTGAAGCTGCTCCACTCTATCTCCCAGCCTCATCTACCTGGGGAAGCAACCCCTGTCTTTCAGGCTTAACTCAGATCCCACCTCCCCAGGGAAGCCTTCCCAGATTTACCCATTTAGAATTAGGTCTTCCCTCTATAATCCCATGTTCCTTATAATTTGGTTACAAGCACCCAGCAAAGTCGGCCTGGCATGTGAGTTTTTTACATTCCTATCCCAGGGGCACTGTGCACAGTGGTGATTGTCACAGACTTTGGAGTGAGACTGGATTCAGAGTCATTTACTAGCCCTGTGACTGTAGACAAGTCACTTACCCTCCCTGTTCCCTACTTTTCTCATCAGCCATAAGGTATAAGAGTAGAACCTACCCCACAGGGCTGCTGTGGGCTTTAAATGTGTTCATATGGGTAAAGTACACAGATCAGAGCCTGCTGCTATTATTATTATTTCACATGTTACTGTTATCTGCCTTCCTTGCCTGGTTGTACACTCCTGGAGATCAGGAAGCAAGGCAGAATTCATCTTTTTATTCCCCAAAGAGATTCTGCTTCTCCCTGTAATCTCCTCTCCTAACCCCTGCCGGAAAGAAACACAAAAGGCTAAAGCTGGAAAGGACCTCAGAGCTCATCTTGAATAAACACCAATTTTACATATCAGTAAAGTGATGCCCAGATGAACTGAGGGACTTGCCCAGATCATACAGCTAGTTAGCCAACAGCATTGGAAACCAAGTAGCCAGGAATTTAATACCTGAGTCTAACTCGTATCCTTCCTGCTCCAACACAAATGCTATTGCTCCTTCCTCTTTGGAGGAGAGCAGATGGTCCTTGTCATCTCTAGCCTTCCCTTGGCATATCACTGAACCACATTTCTAAATCACCCCCACAGCCTTCTATCCTCCCTGCTAATGGATCTCAGTTGTCCTAAGCCCTTTCACCTTTCCCAATGAGGCAGGTTTTCCTATTCCAGTCAGGGTGCTGTGCTCATACTCGTGTTCTTTAAATAGGGAGCCCCAAGCCAGATTCGGGCTTGGCCTTAACAGAGACTCCTGGTGTAGAGAGGAGGGGAGAGAAGAGGAAGACACAGGCTGGCCCCTGGCCACCCACTCCTCCCAGCACCCACACTGCCAGGCACCCCTGCTGCCTGCAGATTCCTCCTTTCACTGTAGATTTGATACAATCTGGAAAATGCATTAAACATTACACAGAGTAGTTGACGCATAATTAATAAAGTACAGATTTTGGCTGGAAGCCTCAACTTAAAATAGCATGACTGGGGAGAGGAAGGGCAGGGAGGGAGGCTCAGAAGATGGCATGTGATGAGAGCCAAGACTGTTATCTCTGAGAATAACAAGGCCACTTCTCTCTCTAAAGCACACTGGAATTAGGGAGAGGGAGAAAGATGACCATTTCATTTTTTATTCATAGGGATGAAATTAGGGCTCAGAGAGGCTAAACATCTTGCCCAAGGACACTCACTCATCCCAGGACAGAGCCAAGGATCCAAGCCCCGGTCCGGTGGCTTTTTACACTTGTCTGTGCCCTGAGGTTGTCCAAGACCACCATTCGTATACCACTAAGTCACTCTCATGAAGCTATACATTCCAGGACTGTTTTTAATTTGAGAGATGTTTTAATGGCATTTTGAGACAGCCTATTCCCTCGCCAATTCTCCAGAGAGGCTTGAGGGAGCTTCGTATCTTCTTTGAAGAAGCTCGGGAGGTGGGGCGGGAGACACCTTTTCTTCTGCAAACCTGTTCAGAGAACCCTTTGCTGCAGTTAACCAGCCTTCTGGTGTGGGGGAGAGGTGAGGAAGAGGCTTGAGGAAGTGGAAGGAACGGATAAAAAAGGCTTCTGTAGTTAATTCAATGCCTGGCCTCAGGGGCATTGTCTATTGAAGCTAGAGCCCTGCTGCTTTCTGCCAGCAGATCCCAAGCTGGTTTTCTGAAGCAAAATGCAAATTTCAGCCCAACTAATCAAGCCTGACCCACAGCATCACCTCAAGCCTGCCAGTCATTCACAAATGACCCAAGGCAGACCTGAGAGACTAGGAAAGCCTGCTCTGGGTGGAGGATGTACAGATGGAAGACTCCAGAAGCTTCAAAATCAAATCACCATAGAGCAGAACCTTGCTACCAAAGGAGAAACTGAGGCACATTTCTCTGATGTGACCTTTCATGCCACATGCTATGATTCCTCCCATTCTCCACAGGGCAGAACTGAACCTGATCTTGTTTAAACGGTGGTGAATTATAGTATGGGACCCAGCAGGTCCTCAAAGAGAATAATTAATCTACTAATTATGTCACATAAGGAAAAGAGCACTGGCTTCTATGGCATGACCTGTGTTGCATTTGTTTCCGTGTTCGCCAAAGCATAAGCACTCTGCTTGGGACATAGACGGTCCTCAGAAACATTTGAGGCAAGAGTCTGGAGGCTCACACCAAATCTGTGCTCTATACCACCCAGAGCCTCCATCTAGTCATCTGGAAGATGAGGGTAAGCAGAGCTTCCCTTTCCCTCTGTTGTGCAGATTGGGTGCGATGCAGGGCTGGGCAGAAAGGCATACAGCTGCAAGGTGCTATGCTATCAGACAGCTGCTTGCCTAGCATCGTGCCCTTCTTTCTTCCCTCCCATATCTGAGTCAGGACCACCTGGACAGATTCTGGCAAGCAGAAGAACACAAGGATACCAGAACCTGCCCCCTCCCTCTAGGTTCCCTTTGCACACTCCTCATTTCCAGATATCTAGAATGTGAACCTAGAACTTCACAGCTGCTGCTCCCCAGGGGGACATAGAGTCAGTGCTCCAGATCCAGAGGCCCCGGCATCAGTTCTAACCTTTTCTGCCTCTGGGTGGTTTTGTGCCTATATAAGAGAGAAAGGAAAGGGAAGAAATGTGGTATCTTTGGGTAGCAGAGGGAGTGAGGGGGGAGGCTGGCGGGAGAGGCGGGTTGGATTTCACTGGCATTCCACAGTAGGCCTTTGCCTTGCTGCTGAATCAGAGCTGAGGGAGCTGCTGAGACCAGAGGAGCCTCAGAGTCGACTCTGGGCAAACCTGATAGCCCATCTGGAATCTTGCCACGGTCTGGCTCCTGCCCCCATGCCCCAAGCTCATTGGAGGAGCCACAGTGGGGGAGCAGTGTCAGGCGCCTCAGCTAGCAGGCTGGGCAAATCCCCCAGGTGCCAGCCCACAGGCCTCTGCTTCTCCCTCCCCATTGCTGAAAGCCTAGGTTCCCCCACGCACCAGACCCTGGCTTTGCTTCCTGCCCCTTCCTCTCTGGACTAATCTAAGGCAGAAGGAAGGGGAAGGAGCATCCGCGGCCTGGCCTAGGGAGGTTATTGAGAGGCCCTGAGAATGCCAGGCCCAGCCCGTGGCAGGAATAAGACCAGCGGGGCATTCAGTAGGGCTCGGCTTTCGGAATCCAGCCCCTGGCCCCAGGGTCCTCAATTGCCTGGGATGTCTGCTGCCCTCAATCTCTCATCACTCCAATATCCTCAATGCCCAAACTCTCACCTCAGCAGCATCCAGGAACTAAAGACATGTGGCAGCGGAAAGACATGGGGACAGCCAGCTGCCTGGAGCTGTTGCGCTTTTCCCTCAGCTCTGCCACACTTTGCTTTGTGACCTTGAGGGAGTCGTTTGCTTTCTTGGATACTCGGTTTCCACCTCCATAAAAGGATACCTGCCCCATGGGCTGATTGCGAGGTTCATGTGACGTAACAGATGGTGGATGGTGGAAACCAAAAAAAAAACACCTTACCAGAGCACTCCCTCAGCAGAGGAGGTGATAATGATAATGCCTCTTACGTGAACAAATGCCAGTTCCGCTGGGAGAACCTGCTGCCCAGAACCCCTGTGCTCTGCAGCTCTGAGGTTGCCTCCCCAAAGCCCGTGGGAGAAGGATTTCCCCATTTTCCTGGTGTCTGTCCCACTGCCTGGGTCACAGGAGTCACGGCAGTTGTTGGCACTGTGATATGTTATTAGCCTTTGACCATCATCTGGCAGCACACGGGAGTGGAGAACCATCGGGCTCTCCATCTCTCACACTGCTGTAGAGCAGCAGGAAGGAATACCCTCTCTGGGAGTGTCCTAGGCCTGGGGTATTGGATGTGGAGCCCACCCTAGGGATCTACCATTGGGAGGCTCCTGGAAACCCAGAAAATTTCCCCATTGGCTAGAGAACCCAACAGGGTCAGCAGCAGCTCAGACCACCTGGAGGGGACCAGGTCCCTTTGCCCACCACAAATCTCTTTTAACAATAAACTTTGAGAACAGCCTGTTTTCCCAGTGCAGCTTCCTGAGTAGTGTTTGCCTAATTGGTGTCTCCAAAATCCCTCTCCAAACACGGGGTTTCCTGCCCAGCACTGGCAATCAGAGAGCTAATTATCTGGGATAAGAGATGGAAGGGGCGGGGGTCCCCTTTTAATTACAGAAAGAAAAAAAAATTAGCTCAACTGATGTCTGCAAGGCCACTGGGATTAGAATTAAAGCCCAAGTTTAGATGCAGGTCACTTTGGGAGGTGGGAGTACCCCTGTGCTCTGGGCTGGTTTCCTCCCCTCTTGACCCACTCTGAGGTCAAGAGTGTCTCTCTTGGGGACTTAGGAGAGTGTGAGTATGTTTGTGTATGTGTGAGAGACAGACAGATCTACAGAGAGATACAAGGAGAAAAAGATAAAGGAAGAGAGAGATAATAGGCATGCAGAGAAATTGGGATTGACAGGAGAGAGACAAGAAAGAGAGGTAGAAAGAAAGAGACAGAGTGGGAGTTAAAAGGAGATTGCGAGTGAAAACTGAGACCACCAGTTTTCTCCCTACAGTTCCTTGAAAGGAACTGTCTCTTTCCCCTTCAAGGAAGGAAGAACAGGAAGGCAGCAGAAGCAGGTACCAAGGCCTCCCCCTCCCACTTCCTTTCCCTCTTCCCACCCCCCTTCCCCTAGCATCTAGCACACTGACCCAGTTCTGCAGCACAGAACCGGCCACACAGGTGGCCAGTGCTTTCGGCCTGGCCAGGGAACAGGGATGGAGAGGGAGGGAAGCTCCGCTGGGCTCCTGGTGACCTTGAGTCTCCTCTGTGGCCTGAAGATGGGGCTTTCTGCCAAGCAGTCCTTGCCTTTTCTCCTGTGAAAAGCATCCCTTGGCTTAGAGAAACGTCCATTCACTCATTTATTCATTCTTCCATTTTACAAATAATTATGAAGCATTATTATAGGCCAGAGCCACAGCCAATCTGCAGAATTTTTATTAGCCCAACCAATCGATAACCACTTCTAAGTTTTGAAGGAAATGCTTCCCCACCTTTTCCCTCTCAACCAAGACCTCACATATGCTTAAACCATGGGATACCTTGTATAGAGACCAAGACAAAAGATTGGCATCAAAATCAGAGGCTTCCTTATATGGAAATTTCATGTATTAACTTCTGATAAAATTCCAAGGCTATGACATCCATGCAGCAATCATCACTCAACGAATTGTTCTTGTGAAATAACAAACAAGAAAAAACAAGTAGATACAGCCATTAAGGAAAGAGAAGGCAGCTGGTTAAACTTTTGTAATCCAAGTTTGTGGCTTTCTGGAGCTCTAACTTCAGAGGACAGAAGTAATTTTTTAAGCAGCCCATTGTGCTTGGCACTCTGCTAAAAGTTGTATAAAATGAACTGTGTAGACTCAGCCTTCACATCTGGAATTTATCATTTATGTTGGCACTTATGTGAGGGCCCAGACAGCACAGTAAGAC
The DNA here is from genome assembly GCA_026826555.1 of Tolypeutes matacus. Classification (NCBI taxonomy): domain Eukaryota; kingdom Metazoa; phylum Chordata; class Mammalia; order Cingulata; family Chlamyphoridae; genus Tolypeutes; species Tolypeutes matacus. The sequence continues at coordinate 3,911,213 of JAKSZT010053780.1, forward strand.
AGTAAGATGTTAACATCATACTCAAGGCAAAGGAGAATACATCTTAGATTTTGTAATCAAACGGCCTGAGGTTCAAATCCCTCTCCACCACTTTCTGGGTGAGTGACTTAGGGCAAGCTACTCAGTAAAATGGGTTTGGGGGTTTAAAGTAGATATTTTGTGTACGATGTCTGGTGCCGTGTCCAACACATAGAATGTGCCCTATAGGTGCTAACCATGCCATAGGATTACTAAATAACTCCAGGTTCCTAATGTGGCAGAGGAGCCATGGGTGAGGCAAGGACAAGCAGAATGTCTCTGATCCTCTCCAGCAAGGCTGGGGACCCAATGTCTCTTCTGAGCCTCAAAGCCATCAGCTTCCTAATAGTCATGTCCACACAAAACCAACTCTAGAGATATTCCAACATAGGTTCTTTCTCAAGAGGCCCCGGAATTCTCTCTCCCTTTGATCTGTTTACATCAGAACCTGACTGAGAAATCCCTGGCCCTCCCTTCTCTCAACTTGTCTTTCTACTCTGTTAGGAAAGGCCCAGGACTTGGGCTTTGCTGCCCTTTGAGGTTGCTCTTTACCCTTCCTTACCCACCCACCCTCAGGAGCCCCTTCCTGGGGAGGTTCAGGTGTCAGGTGGAATGAGGGGCTTTAACGCCTGCTTCTCCTTGAGGGAATCCTTCTCCAGATTGGTTGTCAGCCAGCCCCAGGTAGCCTATGGGCCACAGTGAAAGGGGGTGAGTACAGGAATCCATGTGACACTACCTGCCCACCCCAATACCATCTCCCTGACAACTGGGGACCCAGCACTCCTTGGAACCATAGAGCTGAACAGGATGAGAGAGGCAGACCCAGAAGCAGCCAGGTGTGGGACCAGGGACCGGCAACACACCAGGCCAGTCCCTCAGATACACCCCTTTTGTCCCACCCCCTAGCCCCCCACTCCCCACCCCACCCCCCACTTTTTTTGCAGCTTCTCTGAACTTTCCAGCTCACTGCCAAATTGTCAAAAGCTATGAGGAGTAAAGTGCTGTTCAGTTAATGATTCCAGTCCCTGGAGAAGTGGAGCACTCTTTCAAGAGAAAAAAATAGAGAGAGGAGTATGGGTGTGGGAGGGGCAGAAGGGGGATGCTTTAGTACTTTACACAAAAGCAAAGCTGTAGCTCATTCTAGCTCTTTTTAAGGAGCAGATTAGAAGTGGGAAGGTTTGCCCCAAGCTGCCTTCTGTCTGTGGGTAAAAGACTGGAGCCTCCCCCTCACTTTTTCCTTTTTCACAAAGTAAAAATGTCTGAATCAGAACGCTGCCATCCTTTCTGCGCCTGTGGCCTCGGCCCTCCATGTCCTCAGCACAGGTCCTGTGGAGACTCAAGCCACACCATCCCTTCTCACTCAGAGAGAGGCCGAGGTGCCGCCTGCCAAGGCAGCCTGCACACTCCCACAATGCAAAGGGCTCCTGCCGCACGCTCTCTTCCTCCTCTTCCTCCTCCCCCCAGCCTGCTGCCTTGGAAAGGACAGGGAGTGGGGGTGACCTGATCATCTCCTGTGACACCCAAGGAATTCCCTCCCTACCTGATTTTCCTCCTCAGCTCTAGTCCCACCCAAGAGTCCATGGATTCCAAGCAAGTCAATCAAAAAATCCCTCTCCTTCACACAGTCCATTCCAGTTTACCAGATGCTTTCACATTCCTTACCTAATTTGTTCCTATAGTAGCCTCCTCACAAAGCCAATGCTGTTTTTACCCCTTTTGCAGAAGAGGAAAGTGAGAATGAATTCCCTTGGTTGTATGCCTGTGTGGCCTCTACCCCAGTGAGTTAAGACATTAGCCGTGACTGATGGATGGTCAACACCTCTCGGAAGGGAGAACTTAAGTGTAGGACTTGGGAGATCTAGAAAGGAAACTGAAAAACCTGTGAAGAGGCTGCCCATATGAGACCTGTGTGTTCTTAATTCCCATGACCTCAAAATGCAATCTGGCTTTATGATCGGGGGTTAAGGTTATTTCATGTGGCCTTGGCCTTAGAATAGCTCTCTGCAGGCCTGGTCTCTGCTCATCTGCTCACATGCTCATGCAAAGAACTCCATCAGCTGCAGAAATGCAGCCGCTCCTTGGGTGCAGTGATGTTTTGGCTGCTAGGGTTTGGGGGCACATAGCATCGTAGGTGGTGGGAGACTTTCAGGGCTCGAGAGGAGTTGGAGAGGCCGAGGAGAAGAACTGGGGCTGTGCTTTGCTGACTGGTGAGCCCACTGGATATTCTGTTAACACTCAGAGAAACGGCAGGACAAAGGTCGTTCCTCAGGAGGCCAAGGCCTGCTCTCCTCTCTCATCCTCCAGCACGATGCTGGCACCTGCTAGACCCAGCCACCAGCAGAGTCGCGTGCTGGCATTGTGCCCGGCAGCTGCAGGCATCAGCACAAGGAGGGGGTGGGCATCGAGGAGAAGCAGGTGTCCAGGCAAAGAGAACAAGGTGGACAGGAAGGGTAGTGGAGCAGGGATGCCAGAGTACCGAGCAAGAGTCAATGGCACAATCAAGCAGCTCAAGGCAATCATTACTCACCCCCGCCCCGCGCCCCCGCTCTACCCCACCTTGATTAGAATGATCTAGTCCCAGAAGAATCGCAATGAATTAATTAGGGGTCTGTTGTCATGAAGCAGCTCATTATTAAAGTCCCTCTCCTGGGAGGGGAGATGGTGGAAGGTGTGAATATGATGGCTATTCAAACAGAATATTTTTTAAAAGGTAGACCCCTGCCCAGCTGTCTGTTCTGCCCTTGGGCTGTGCCAGGGAGTCAGACATACTAGAGCTGCTCCAGGCTTCAGGAGATGGAGGCTTTCTGGCCTCACCTCCTTTCCCTCCTTCTCCGACACTGTGCTCCTACCCCAAATCTGACTCCATCTTGGCAACCTCAACTCTGTTTTCCATCTGTCTTTGAGCCTGCATGCTTCATGGCCCTGGAGTTCTGTTCATAGCAGCACCTTGAGTGCTTATAGTACTTTCCTCCTAAGAGCTCTTACCAGGCCACTGGGGAGCCAGAAAGAGCATTTCAACAGAGAGGGAAAAAAAAAAAGCGTACAGTGTCAGGTTGAGGAAGATTTGGTGGTGGTGGTAGGTTTCGTGTGTGGAGCAATAGCCTCTCTTTCCTTATCCATTCTTGTCTTGAGGTGGGAAATGGAGGCCTGGAAAAGTGAATGCCTAACAGCGTTCCAATCCCAGATCTACTGCCCACCAGCTATCTGACCTGGGGAAATTACTTCCCCCCTCTAAGCCCCCGTTTCCTCATCTAAATGTAAGGGTGATAGCCGTGCCTACCTCATAGGGTTGTTGTGAGGATTAAATGAGATGTATAGAAAGCCCTTAGCATGGCACCTAAGAATAATGGCGATTTGGTAAATATGAGCTATGCGTAATGTTCCACTCTGGCCCCGTCTTAGCAATGGGGATTCATTCATTGCATCAGCATTTGTTACTGAGAGCCTACTACATGCACAATAGTACCGACTGCAGGAAGGCACAGGAAGCCGTATAAAACCTAGTGCCTAAATCTTAGGAAAGGTAACTGCATGTGCTCACCAGTAGCTATTCCCGGGAACATACTGAGTGCTATGGGAGTTCAAAGGAGGGCTTGGTCCAGGCTTCATGGAGGAGGTGGCATTTGTGTTGGGCCTTGAAAGTTTGGATCTAGGAGGTAGAATAAATTGTTGCACAAAGGCATAAAGACCAAAGAGCCGGGGACATCATTGGAAAGTGGTAAGAAGGCCTTGTTAGCTAGACCCTTGAATAACAAGCTGAGGGGCATCGTTTTTTAAATTATCAATGGAGGACAATTAAAGGTTTTGTGTGGTGTGAGGGCATGCATGCATGCAATGATTTCTATTTTCATATTCCAAAAGTAGTGCATGTTCATCATAGAAAAATTAGGAAACTAAGATAAGCGAGAGAAAGAAAATTACAAACACCTGAAATTTAAGGATTTTGCATACAGAAAAGGCAGGATCAAATAAGTGTTTTAAGAAGATTAATCTGGCAGTGTTGGGTAAAATAGATTAGAGCAGGAATATGCTGGAGGCAAGGAGATTTCTCAGGTTATTGCAGTAACCCGGAGAAGAGGCAATAAAGGCTCAGACCTACCCCATTAGCAATGGAAAGAGAAAGGTAGTAATATGGATGTGGTCTCCACTTCTCTCAGTTACCATGCATTTTCTATGCCCTGGTATACATGTGAGTTTTTAAAATGAATTTTCCTTTTGAAATCATGGGAAAGTCTCCTGTAATCAGGCATGAGCCCAGTATTAGAGAGCTATGCTCATGGCTCTAAACCTCTCCCCTTCCATCCAAGTGGCTGGAAATGCCATCCCCACATTAATGAAAGCAAAAGATTACTGTTCCAGATTATGAAGAGCAGGGCCATTTTAGGCCATTGAAAAGAATGAGTTAATTAAAGAGGGTAATAACCCTCCCAAGGCCCCAACCCTTTGCTCTTTTTCCAGACTGCAGGTGGCCTTCTTTGTCACACTGGAGGGGACAGCTATATGATCTATTTTCTGCCCCAGGGCTTATCACCAGAGGCCCCCAGCTCTTTTTATTTTTACTTATTTATTTTTTTTATATAATTTATTTATTTTTTTATTGTGGGTAAAAATCAAAATTTTCACAATACATACCAATATTTGTAAAATGATAAATAAATATATATGCATATATGTGCATTTGCTTACAAAAATGTTATTTATATATATATGTGTATATATATATATATATATATATATTTTTTTTTTTTTTTTTTAAGAGGTGCTTAGATTGCCTAAAATATTACATGGAACCTACTGGGATTCCCATGTTCTCCACCTCCCACACCTCCCACCACATCCCACACAAACATCTCCCACAAGTGTGGCCCATCACCCTCAATGGACAACATCCTGGGGCCTTGCCATCAATGATACACCCCAGCTCTTTTTAGACGTAATGTTTAGTCCCTTCTCGGGCATTGTCCTTCTATTTGACTTAGAGGGAAGCCGAGGCTGGGAGGACAACAGAATGAAAGAGCAACTTTGGAATGAGGCCAATCTAGCTTTGCAATCTGTTCTGCAATTTACTCTCTATGATTCTGCTCCAGATACTTTTGTCTCTAGATACTTTTTTTTCTAGTTAACATTTCTCAATACATGAAATGGGGAGGCCTGCCTCATAGCGTTTTGAAGAGTATTCACGTTTTTAATTCCCAACCTTTTGCACACTAGTTGACACAGAATAGATGCTCAATGAATATGTTGAACTGAATTGATAAAGGCAGATAAGCGATTAAAAAGGCCTATGAATATCCAGTCTCAGGAAGTGCTAGTTTCCGTTTCCTACCCTCTCCATGGGAGCTGGATAGGGCATTTCCAAAGTAGTTAACATGCCTGCCAATAGGCTTGACTCAGTTTATTTTAACCACACCGTATTCCAGAGAAATCATTCCCAATTCAAAACACCTACGAGGTTAGATTCTATCCTGAAATCAGTAGGACATCTGTAGGAACATAACCTGTGTGCAATGCCTTGAATGGAGACTCCGAGAGCCCCACATTGCTAGAGCTCTGAGTAAAGGAGATGTAAATTTGGCCGAAGTTCCTCATCATTCTTTATTAATTCCTTCTACTACTCCTCTACACTCCTCCCCTCCCCAACTCTGTGCACTCCACACGAATTATTGCTTTGCCACTGCGTGATTTGATTTCATCTGAGGCTGCTTAATGCTTGGCTGTCCCTTGCTGTATTTATCTTATTGTTTCCCAGAACAATCAAGTGCTTCCTCTGCCTCTGGCAGCTTCATCTTGTTCCTAGAGCTTCCTGGCCTGCCTCTAGTCCAGGGCAGGAGCAGCCTCTAAAGGTAGGGCTGGCCTGAGGCTGCCCATTTGCCTGATGTCATTTACCTCTTACAAGCTCTTGTCTGTTCCCTGTCCTTGGAACTGCAACACCCTCCCTGTCAGGGATTGAACCAAGAGATCTGATTCTTTTTGCTTCCTAGGTTTGATGTCACACTTCACTGAATGGTAAAGGGGGAGGCCCCATGCAGAGGTTGTCGTAAACCTTAGGGAGGTTGAAGCAGAGGCTATTCCTTCAGTTCGGAGCAGCATGGAGCAATGCTTGCTCGGCCATCCTCCCTGGCTGACGAGGGGCAAAGAAACCATGATTTAGAAAAAGAAAACTGGCCCCTGGAGCTTCTATCATGCCCGACCTCCAGCACCCTAACCCCAGAACACATACCTCACTCATAGTAAGTGCTTGATAAATATTCACTACATCTGCTCTCTTTATTAGCCAGACTGTTATTTATTCTCAATGGTCCCACAATGCAGAAGTCCAGAGAACAAGTGGTTCCTTTCAGGACCCCTTCCCACTTTCCAGGAGAAAGCTGTCCATGGCCTGGACCTCTGAAATCCAGGACCTTCTGGCCCCTTGCACTCCTCTGCTAGCTCAGTCCACCCCCAGCTTGATATCTAGGGCAGATTCTTAACATGCACAGAAATAGAAATAATTGTACACTGAAATATCAGACTCCAGCGTCAGAGCTCCAGCAACTGACCGACAACTCACAGGGGACCAGTGCAGAAGGCATCTGTGTTTGTATGGGTCGGGGGGAGTGTGTAAAAGTGTGGGGGCAGCAAATCCTCTTATCTTTGCAGACCTTCGGGAACAGGAGAGACCCTGGGCCCTATCTCTCCTCCTCCTCTCCTCTCCTGTCTCAGTGCAACACACAGGCCAAATTTTACAAGCTCCTGACCCCACCCCCATTATCCAAGCATTTAGGGCCAGGCTCCCCGCCCTCCTCCACGAAGCCGCCAACTGCTGGGCTGTGACTCTTCAGGGTTAGCTGACATTTCCACAGCTCTGAGGGCGGGCGAAGGAGAGGCACCCCGCCACCGCCACTGTTGCTTCTGTATGTGTACTAGTGTACACGTATGTGTGTGTGTGAAAGAGTGAATGTGCAGGAGAGAGGCAGGAAGAATCTCAGAGACCAAATTTACCAAAGACTTCAATCTATAAATAATTCGGGTCATGAAGCTCGACAAAAATAAACTGCAGCTTGAATCCTCTCCTGCGCAGCACTAAATGCACAGCTGCGGATACACTCTACTCGCTCATTAACTCACTGCCGAGTTCAGCCTGAGCAGCACCAGGGCTTCGCCACCTTTCCCCTCTCTAAAGGTCTAAACGCACACGTGTACACACACACACACATTCATTTCCCAGGCAAGCCCACGGTTCTGAGGCAGAGATCGAACCATGTAATAAAGGCCTCTTCCAAAGTGAATTTTAGGACTTAAGGTGACAAGCCCTGCTGAATTTGATGCTGATCCCTCAATAACTCCATGTCAAAAGTCTCATCCTCTTGGAATGCTCAGGTCGGAGAGATTAAGTTTCCACGAAATCAGAGCCCATACACAACAATATCACCTTTATCTTTACACCGAGATTTACATTTTGCATAGTACACAGGTTTGGACTCAACCTCTTCTGCTTAGGCATCACCTCCTCCAGGAAGCCTTCCCCTGGCTTCCTTCAGGCCCCTAAATCCCCATGCAGACCCCTTCTAATGGGGATAGCCTGTGGGGCGGTGGGGTGTATGAAGTCTGGTTTGATTGTCCATGTCCCCACTCCCGAGGCTTCCCGAAAGGATCCTGTTTCATTTATCACAGTGTCCCCAGTCCTTAGTCCAGAACTATCTCAAAGTAGACATGTAATAAATTAGTATTGGACTTTACTGAAATTCATAGCTAATAATTCATTATACCTGACAACGTCCTTTTTGAACTACGAAGGACAGGAGTTACCACCCTTATTTGGCAGCCGCGGAAATTACTACACAAGCAAGTGACATGCCTCGCCTGAAGTCACCCAGCCAATTAAGGAGAAAGTTTGGATTAGAACCCAGCCCTCCAGACATGAGCCAGTGCTTGCTCCTGCCTGGTAATGCCTCTCAAAGCACTGTAATACCTGCTGAGAGGCCCAAGGAGAAGATCTGCAATTCTATTGTTCTTTAGCAGCGCTTGCAAAAATATACATATATCTCTATTGAAAATAATAATAAAGTGATATTAAAGTGTCAAATCCCAAGTAAGAGCTCCACAATTTAGGGTTAACTAGAGAAGAAATTGATGCACAAGGAAAAGGAGTTCGGAAGGGCCTGTAGGTAAGCGAGTTAATTGGATATGCTGATTTGAATTGCATGTTCAAGTAAAGAGGCTGCCATTAATTTCTGTATGGACATAGCTGTGATTTAAAGGAAAGATACTAATAGGATTACTATTTCATTCTCATTTCAAAGGGGCCCCTCCCACATGGAAGACCTGACAGTAAATCTCCCTTGGATTTCAGCTCACACTCTCCTGCCCCAAAGCCAGCCCTGATAAACTGACTTTCAGTCCTCAAGCAAGGTACCCCAAAATTAGGTTCTGAGTTTATTGTGCCCCCAGAAAACACTTGGTTATCCTACTTTGACTTTGGGGTCTAAAGCAGGAAGAATGGATAAGGAGAGAATTTGGGCTTTCATACTACGCAACAACCCTGTTCTTAGCTGCAAAGAATAGCTGTGTCTGCCCATCCTCAGCCTCTCTTAATAGTGCCCACATAGTGGCTGAGAATGTGGGCTCTGAAGCCAGCTACTTTGGTGTGAATCCCAGGTCTGCTGCTCTTTAGATGTGTGGTCCTGGAAAAGTCACCTAACTCTCCCGTGCCTCTAACTTCTTATCTGTAAAATGGAAATAATTATAGCAGCTGCATCAGGGATTCTTGCAAGGATTAAATGAGTTAGTTTTTGTTAAGTGCTTTCAACAGCCTCTAGTCCATTGTGAACGCTGTATGAGTGGTAGCTATTATTAAATTATTTAGGTGAGCAGAGCCCCTGTGAATTCAAGTTCACCCCACTGTCTTCAGGCAGGGCCACACGTACACTATGGAGTAAAAGGGTTCAGTCTGTGTTTATTTTTTTTTAAGATTTATTTTATTTATTCCCCTCTGCTCATTGTTTGAGGTCGCTGTCTGCTCTCTATGTCAATTTGTTGTGTGCATTCTGTGTCTGCTCGTCTTCTCTTAGGAGGCACCAGGAACTGAACCTGGGACCTCCCATGTAGGAGAGAGGCACTCAGTCATTTGAGCCACCTCAGCTCCCTGGTCTGTTGTGTCTCATTGTCTTTCCTCTTGTGTCTCTCTGTTGCATCATCTTGTTGCGTCAGCTCAGTGCTCCTGCCTATCACACCAGCTTGCCTTCTCCAGGAGGCACCAGGAACTGAACCCGGGACCTCCCCTGTGGTAGGCAGAAGCCCAATTGCTTGAGCCACATCTGCTTCCCAAGTCTGTGTTTAAAGCCTTCCTGAGAAGTTACTCATTCTTTAGTCATCGTGGCAGGAGTTCTTACTAGAGCTAGCCTAAATCTCCTGGTGCTACAGTTTAGGCACATTTTATCTTTCGCAGGTCTAAGTAAAAATTCTCCTCTCCTGTAGCAAACTGTCCTTATCCTGATCTTGTGCAACCAAAATGGCCTGGTATCTTCTGCATGTCCACTGAAGTCAAGCCCTCTCAGCAGAGGAAGAGTCCCACTAGGAAAACACGTTCCAGTGACTCGCTTCCCCCTCCCTCCTCTGCCCAGGACCCCGGTGCCTGTGCTGCCCCGTTGGATGTCAGGACCTGTGCAGCTTGAGTCTGATAATGCTGTTCTCTTGGATTGGATTCATGGGCTATTTCGGTTTATTGTGGTCCATGTGGTTGTTGAAATCTGGCCCTGGAGATGTAAGCTTAAAGGCTGACCTCAGAGAATAAGACTCAATTAATTAGATTTTAACATCCCACTTTTGTTTTGGACTACCTGACAGTCTTCTTACCACTTCCCATCCTTTGTTTGGCTTGCCTGGGGAAGGGCGACTTTGAAACTCAAAACTTTCAATCCACAACAGAAAATATGCTTGAACTAGAGTAACAGTTTTCTCCCTAGCTCCTCATGGAGCATTCTCTCCATCCAGCCATGTACTTTCCTCTGAACCATATCGGCTGGAGCTGGTTTGAGCCCAGTCCCTACACTGACTAGGGGAATGAAAGAGCTTAGAGGAGATGAGCTCTAAAGCCCTTGCAGCTCTAGTGGTTTATAAGTCTGTGATTCTCCTGTGATATGCACTGAGCAGAATGTTTCTTCTTGTTATTCAGAGAGGAAAACTGAGGTTCAAAGAGACTTGGTAACTCACCTGAAAGTGTTCCATTAGAAACCCAGGAATCCTGAGCCCCAGACCTATACTCTGGACAATTTGATGTATTGCCCAGAGGGAGCAAAGGGAATTAGGGAGGGGAAAGAGCTCTGCTGCCCAGTTGACCTCCCCTGCCTTCCTGTCTGCCAGCCTCTACCCCCACCTCATTCACCTTGACCCCTGGCCTCCTACCCCGCCCCCATTCTCAGTCTTCTCAGACCTGCCATAGTTACCTTGGAGATTTATGCAAGCATGTGGCAGAAAGCACGGTGAGAGGGAGGAAGTCCAGAGGCACAGACTTCTTGGCCAATATTGTCCTCTTTCCAGGGTTTAGACTGGATGGACTAAGGTAACTTAATTCAGGTTCAATACCAAAAACATTTTCTGTTCTGGGTTTGCTTTAGTTCTAAAATTTGAGAGTTATGTAGGTTTGCTTCTGGTTTGAACTGTTTTATTAAATGATGGGGATGGCTAGACTGGGGTTGCAGAGGGGGGGAAATAACAACCTCTGATTAGTCGCTGATTCAGTAAAAAGTTAATGGTTGGGATTGGTCATAGCTGGAATGCAACAGTGTATGAGGGTAAGTTCTCTGTGGTTCAATTCCAGCTCAGACCTGGCCCCGGGTACTGTCTAGCCCGGGAACCACAGGGGAGGACCAGACCAGTAGCATTCCTCCTTCTGACTTTGTGCCTATGCCTTGTGTGGGATCCAGCAAATGCCCAGGCGCGTGGAGTGGGAGCTGCTCCAGCTGGCGGAGGGTTAATCAGCCTCTCCAGGCAGGGAACTCCTGGGCCAGGCCTGAGGAGGGGGCTGTTCCCTCTCCAAAAGATTGAGGAGACCTACATCTCTCTTGAAAAGAGCAGCTGTCATGGGGAGAGAAGTGAGAGGTACAGGGTCAATTTCCAGAGACAGAAAACTGAGGTCAAGCCAACCGGAAGTCTTATCTATCACATCTTCCTGCTCCCTCCTGCAACAGCCCAAGATCTTTTGTGACTAAAAGCTACCACTTTTCTGGAAGTGTCTCATGGAAATTTGGGGCCTGTCCATCTAACATGCTTTGAATGTTAAGGGGGTGGATTTTAATGGTTGGACATTCTCCCAGATAGAGATTCTTGTTCTTCCTTCTACTTGAATCTCATAATCTGAATTGCTCTGGGGTGGAGGGTAGTAGCTTCAAAACTATAACAACATTGCTGACTGCTAGTCTTCCTCTACCTTATGTGAATGAAGTTAATGGTCTCTTACCCCACCCTGGAAGGAGAGGTAGTGACAGTTGCCATGGCAACCTCTTTGTACAGCAGAAAGCCACTAGTTAATCAGAAAAGGGGCAAGAGTAGAGTTTAAGGGAAAGAAGGGAGAGCAGTCCGCAGAGCTAGGCAACCCATAATGGGAGTTACTAGGGCTAAGAATGGCTGAGAGATGAATTTATTTGGTTCCATTGAGGTCACCTTCTGAGCATCAAGCCCAGAGCCCCCCACATCACCTATGAAAGCTGGTGAAACAAAGCCTCCATGATCCCAGGCCTTGACCCATTGTTCCCTCCCCAGGGTCTAGGCACAAGGCCTCAAGCAGGACTCTGTCATTTCTGCCACTGGGAACTCCAGGGCCAAAGTTTCTGGAGCTCGTGGTCTGCTTCCTACTCCCACCCCCAGTCCAGCCCATGCCCTGCCTCAGGCCCCTCAAGTACACTAATTCTCAGGGGGATAAATAGGAATGGAAGCCCTGGTCCCACTCCCCCAACTCTGCAACAAATAATGCTGTTGACCCTCCCCAATCTGCCCCAATAAGACCTGGAAATGTACCCATTCACCTATCCTTGCATGTTTGTCATGGCATCAGGTACCAAGCTTGGCTCTTGGGGCAAATCAGTCATAATCTCTGCCCTTAGGAGCACTCAGTTTAGTGGGGAGAAATGGGAAGAGGGAAAGAGATGGTTAGGAGTACAAGAGAGAATCCAAAAGCAAAAGGAAAGGAAGCTTTAATCTTAGAATCTTCCAGAGAAAATGTCCTTTATTTAGCACTGAGGAGTCCAGGATGCTTTTATCTGTTGGTTCAGAGTTCACATCCTTTTAATAAGTATTTCTCAAGCATTCCCTTTTATCCATCATCAGCTATGTTCTCAGCCCTTGTTCTAGTCATCAGAGGGTTATAAGAGAGAGAGAAAACACATCCCTGCCTTCAATATGTTCACATGTGAAGCAATTAGAGAACAATTTAAGCAGCCAGTCAATAAATGGTAGCTAGTACATATACATGAGCAAATCAATTGATTATAATCCTAGGACAAAATGTCTGGTAGAAAAAAGGGCCTCAGGGCGGGCACAACCAGTGTGGGTGGAGAGGTTGGGGAAGGCTCCATGGGGTAGGTGGGACTGGAGCAAGAGGGTGTTTAGATGGGCAGAGGACAAAGACAAAGAACAGGCGTAGGGAATAATGGTTGACAGTCAGCTGCTGTGCTGGGAACAAGAAACCTGGGGGTGGGGCACAGTCAAACCAAGGACTCCTTGCCACCAACTTTTTGTATGGCCTTAGGGACTTTCTCTGAGTCTCAGTATTCTCTATAGGGCAGGAGGTCTTAACCTTTTTTGTTCCACGAACCCCTTAGCCAATCAGGTGAAAACCACAAACCCCTTCTCAGAATGTAGAGGCAGATAATTTTATGACACCCAACTAGCATCAGATCTAACAACTACCATAATTTCGAGGTATGGATGAGCGTAAGTGATTTTTCGAGATATGCAAGCAATTAATACTGTAATATATTGCATACATTCATAAGTGAAAGAGATGCTAGATTTCAGTTAGAGGTCAGAGAAAATAAAGATAACAAGTTGATTTTTTTTTTCAATTCAAGCTCACGGACCTCCTGAAATCATTCCATGGACCCCTTGGGTGTCTGTGGATCCCTGGTTAAGAAGCCCTGATATAGGGGTTAGACTAGATCAGTGCTTCTCAAACCCCTGACTGGCAGCATTAGAATCACCTGGGACTTTTTAAAAATCCAAATTCTCAGGTCCTATCCCCATTGAATAAGAAATTCTGGGAGTGGGGCCTTGCAAAGTAGTTTACCAAGCCCACAGGGTGATTCTGATGCATGCTGGTTTGAGAACCACTGGACTAGATTAGTGCTTCTTAACCCTGGTTACTCATTAGATTCACCTAGGGAGATAAATTTTAAACCCAAGATGCCGAGGCCTTACCCACAGAGATTCTGATGATTGGATCTGCCCTGGCTTCAGAATTTTTTTAAACTCCCCAGATGATTCTCATGTGCAGTTAGGGCTCAGAAGCATCGTACTAGATGGAGTCCAAGTCCTCTCTGGCTTACTGTCCTGGGATGGACTCTGATAGCCAGGATGCCTAGTTCACCATATCTCGTGGGGTAGATTTACAGACATTTGGGGGATATGTTTGGGGGCAGAGAGCTCTTTCTGTCTGAGATCCTAACATCTTTAATCTCTTGATGACCAGCTTTTTTTTTTTTTTTTAACAAATCAATTTTATTGATACATATAAATAAAGCGTAAATCCATCTAAAATGTACAAGCAATGGTATTTGGTATAATCACCTAGTTGTGTATTCATCACTTCAATCATCATTAGAGTATTTTCATCATTCCAATAATAATAATAAAAAACAAACAAAAACTCACCTCTCAATCTCTCTGTGCTTCCCCTGCCATACATAGCTGCTATTCTGTTTCCATCTCTCTAGTTTATTTGTATTCATATTTTGTAAAAAGTCTTATATGTGCAATATTACCCATTTTTGTATTTCACACGAGGTTTCACTACGTTATTCAGCCCCATGTTATATATTTTAGCTTTCCTTCTAGTAATATACATGTCCTTAGGCTTTCCCTTGGATGACCAGCTTTTTGAAGGTTTGTATGATTGTCCTACCATTCCCTCTCACCTACTTGAGACAAGAACACTGTGTACAGATGTTGACTCTTTTACCCCCAAACACAAATTAGTGCACGCAAGCACACACTTGCACATGCATACACAGAGTGCTGTAAATATATATACATGTACACAAAAATAGCCAATAGGCTATTCAAAGTCATACCTGCAGGCTTATGTGCACACACAGATCAGCCCACCATCAGAAATCCTGGACCCAGCATACTCAGGCTGCTTGGAAAAGGATTCCAGTCGGTAAAAACTGGGCTCTCTGAAATAAGGGGTACCTTTATCTTCCCTGAAGCCTAGTCTGGTTCGGGATGGTGACTGGGGAGAAGGGCTTGCCTTCTGAGAAGCGAGTGACCTGCTTTAAGGTGAGGCAGGTAAGCCATGGGGGAGTGCTGAGTACAGATGCTGAGGACACCCTTGCTTTTCTTGCAGATCCGGGCAGATGGTCCCCCACATGGCGGGGTCCAGTATGAGATGGTCTCTGTGCTCAAGGACGGGAGCCCCATCCTCCCGGACATGGCCTTCTCCATTGATCAGCGCTACCTATACATCATGTCTGAAAGACAGGTAAGTGCCAACACCCTGTCCCTCTTTCCCAGCCCCCAGGAAGAGCTGATAATCTGTGGCCTTTGCTCCGTCAGTAGCTGCTCCCCCTGACAAGGGGGACCAGTGGGCTTGCTACATAGGAAATCAGGAGAAGGCAGAGTCCCTGTAGGCTTTTGCAGGGGATCACAGAAAAGCAACCGCGGGCCAGCTACTTCCCGGAGGCTTCTCTCTAGGCCACAGCCCCTGTCTCAGTGCATGATGAACAGCCCTGCAAGAATGGGCCAGACTGCACAAAGCAGCTTGGTGTGATTAGGAGGTAGATTTACTGCTCCCGGGCCCACAGAGTCTGCTGCTCAAGGAAGCCAAAGAGGTGTAAATAATCCAGGCCTCCAGTCTGGGTCCAATCCTGGGAGAGACAGGGCCCCAGAAGGAGATAAAAATCTGGGCCTGGTGCAGGGTAGAAGCTGGTCAGCTCTGGGAAGCTTTAACTGTACTTACAGAGATGGGGAGGGAGACCTGTAAATAGACTTTCTACCCTCTGCTCGGCAACAACTGAGCAAGATCCTGCCCTCTTGGATGGAACAGTTATTCCCCCAAGTTGGCCAGATTGTATTTACTCTGAATATATGTGAGCAGAGAGAAAGCAAATTCAGGGAGAGTCAATGCTAACAGGGAACAAGGAACAGGGGATCTGGGGCTCACCAGATCAGTGGAGATCCAGAAAGAAAAGCAAAGACCTTGGAAAAGACTGGTTCATTCTGTTCATTCAGTGAGTTACCATGGCAGAGTTCTTGGCAGTGTCTTAAACATGGTAAGATTAAGGCCAAAGAAGGAGAAGAGATGCTGTGAATCAGTCTCGGCAGCTGAGGACTCTGACTCAGGCTAGGGAAGGATGCTGGAACCAAAGAAGCAGCAGGCTTTCGTGTGGTGCCTCCCAGCTCGTGTGTCATTTTCAAAATACTCTGCAAGGATTCTGGGTGTCCTTGATCAGCTTCGCCCTTCCAGAGCTCTCTGCCTCCTTTTCTTTTGGAATGTGAGGGATCAGAACCCAGGGCAAAGGGATGAGTGGAAGGAGTAAGGAAGAGGCAAACTGGTACCTGACAGCATTAAGAGAAGCAGTGATGCAGTTCTAACTTGAAAATTACCTGAGAACAGATGACACAAATCATATGCTAATTGCCTACAAATTATACCCAGATATTCTTGAACCCACCTGTCTTTTTTAACCTTCTTTCATGTGGCCCTTGCAGTAAAGGCACAGAGGGGTCCAGGTGGAAACATGGCGGTGCTAGAAGAGGCTTTGCTTAACCTGGAGTGGATAAGACAGTTGTCTTAGTTTGCAAGGGTTGCCATAACAAAGTACCACAAACTCGGTGGCTTAAAACAACAGAAATGGACCGTCTCACAGTTCTGGAGGCTGGAGGTTTGAATCAAAGTGTCTGCAGGGCTGTGCTTCCTTTGGAGTCTAGAGGGAGAAATCTGTTCCCAAGCTCTCTGGACTGCTGGTGGTTTGCCATCAGTCCATGGCATTCTCTCCTGTCTATGTCTGTGGTCAAATTTCCTCTTCTCCTATGGATACTAGTTATCTTGGATTAAGAGCCCTTCCTGCTCCAGTATGACCTCACTTTCACTTGCCTAATTCCATCTGTAATGGCCCTACTTCTAAATAAGGTCACATTCTGAGGTTCTGGGGAGTAGGTTCTGGAGGGACATAATTCAGACCCCAACAACAGGCCTGCAGATAAACACTGGCCTCTGATTCCAGTAACAGTCAGAAAGCCTAAAAGAATCCATTATTAGGCATTTATTTACTAGGAACCAAGTCCTGGGAAAGCATCAAAATGAATGGGACTTGATTGCTGCCCTTACATTGCTTACACTCTAACTAGAGAGAGAGGCATGTGTGCAGATAGCAGTAACATCAGACTGGATTTTATAAATGCTCTGCCTTTTCTTCCTATTCCTCTTTGTTTTTAAGGCAAAAAAAGCTATTTTTTAAATATAAATGGTAGATGCTTACCATACAAAATCATAAAATACATATAGAAAAGAAAAAAGCAAGACACCCGGAATGTAACACCAGGTTAACATTCAGTGAACATCATTCTTTCTGCAGGTGTTTATATGGGTAGAAGGATGAATAGGTACATGGCAACATAGATAGAGGGCTACGTGATGGTCAGAGGGATTGAAGGGACCCACATTATACATGATGTTTTCAAGAGACAATATGTATGGCTGAGGGCCTGGCAGGTAAGTCTGGGTAAGAGCTGTTTACTGAGTTCTCTGTTCCCAATGAGATGGAAAAGCAGAAGAAACAAATAGAAATGACCAGAGAGACCTTAGTGAAACTGAGAAGATACCAAAGCACATATTGTTGCTGTATATCTTTTTCTCAAACAGGATGATTTTTGAAATTGCATTCAAAATGTCTCCAAAGGAGAAGGCCTGAATCAGGGCTAGAGGCTGGTGAGTGGGCTACGGGGAATGGGATGACTTTTTGAAACCAGAACTGGCCATGCCTTTGAGAGCATCAGCCCTAGTCAAACCAAGTACCCACATAGCTTATGCATAAATACTCTCCCCTTTGTCCTCCTCTTCTGCCTCAGCTGCCCAACTCTTGTATGGTCCATACACCACAGAAGGGTTATGTGTAACCAGTTACGATGAGCAGATATAAGAAGAATTTGGGTTTGATGCCACAGCACTGTCTCAAGTCATGTGAGGTATTTGTAGGGGGACCTCTCTGTGCCAGGGGTAGCAGTAATCAGGGGACAACGTCTAAGGGGGATTTATGGTGGGGCTCTGAGACCTGTCACCTGGAGAGCCATAAATCCTGTCAAAATAGGTAGCCAGGAGGACCCATCTTGGGTGAGGCAGAGCAGCTATTAGTACAGTGTTCACAGGCAGCTCAGACCTCTTAAAGGAAGCAGCTTAATTGTGGCAGGAGAATGATCAGTGAAGATGAAGTCAGATGACCTGGGTTCTAGTCCAGCTTTGGCTCTAACTATGACTTTCTCACAACTTCAGTTTCCTTTTTATAAAATCCAGGAGTTGCATCGGAAAATAGGATCGTCTCTGACACGGGAAGCGATGAATCTGAATCCCGTTTTATAGCTGAGTGGCCTTGGACAAGTCACTTAACCTCAGTGAGTCTCACACAGGATCATCTGAGACAATCAACAGGGAATTGCTTTTTACACCGTCTCCCGCACCAGATAACTATTCATGATTATGATTCTATGTGGTCCATTCCAGCTCTCATGCTTTTCTCAGTCCATTGCTTGGTTTTTTTCTGAGAGGCCCATTGGAAATGGCCTGTCTCAGAGACTGTGAATGATGATCAGAAGGAAGATAAGAGGGGGACGGATGTGGCTCAAAGGGTTGGGCATCCGTCTCCCATATGGAGGGACCTGGGTTCGATCCCTGGGACCTCCTGGTAAAAAAATAAATAAATAAATAAATAAATAAAATAATTAAAAAAAAAAAAAAAAAAAAAAAGAAGGAAGATAAGAGGCAGTATGACAGCAGGAGGCCTCCAGGTGAGCCAGAAGGCCTATCTAGGGTCGAGTCCTGTCCCTGCCAGTTGGGTGAACTGGGCCAAGATCTGAAAGAGACTTGTCCAAGGTCCTGGGACTGGGACTTTTCCCCATTTCCACAAGACAACACCAAAGCACAGCAGTTGTGCTTGTGGTTAGACCAAAAGAAGAACTTTCTGAACGAGATATTTATGAAACTACATGTACCCATATGAGCTTCTTCCCTGAAGGGTGTACACTGCAGAGAGCATAAGAATACTGGTCTGGTTAAGGATAAGTGTATTCCTGTTTTGAGGCAACAATTTAAGACCTTGGAGTCCTCTAAAAGTCCTAAGAACTTACAAGACATCATGGGAATCAGGCTTCCCATCACTTCACTTTATAACAAATTTCTGGGGAGCCTACTCTCATTGTTTGCCACCCTGTCCTCAACCCTTGCCTCTCTGTGCCCCTGTCCCCTCCCCCAAACATGGCACCTATTATCTCCTTGGGGCCTTGGATACACTGCGAGTAGAACCAAGGTCCTGGTCTCAAGTTCTGCCTAGAGCAATTTCATCTCCCCAAAGAACTAGAACAATCCAATATAATGCACTCTCTCTCTCTCTCTCTGTTTCTTGCTCATTCTCTCCTCCTTTTTTTTTTTTTTTTTTTTTTTTTTAGTTCATTAAATGTAATTAAGGAATAGGACTAGTAAGAAGTGTTAGGTTATTAGTGCCACTGCCTAACAAGTCAATGTTAATGTACTGTTAATAGATCTAAGACCAGCCAGTCCCAGGGGAAATTTTGGGAACTGATTCCCCCATTCTTTTAATTGCCCAGGTCAGGTGCTCCACTGATAGGATGCCTGGCTCTTCCCTAGAAAGTCTGCCTCAGCTTCATCAAAAGGAAATCGACAGATGTTATAGATGTGAATACAAGTCGCTCCCATAGCCCTAGCCTAGTGGAAGTCAGACAGCGAGTCCAGGGAAAATTAGGCTACGAGCCAAATGAAACACCAAGCAGCAAGATGAAAAGAAACTTGATAGCCCCAGTTTCCACCCAACTTGTCAGACTGGCCACTCCCAGAAAGGGAATATAACTCTGTACTCACGGTGGATGGGAAAAGAGTATAGGGATGGAAGCAATTATTCTATTTTATACTTTAATTAGTTTGAATTAGCAGAGGGAATAGAGGCATAAAATGATCCACCGAAGGGTGAAATGGAAAAAGGGAGTCACAGTGGAAAATGGCTCCGTGTAGGCTGGATAGGGCCTTGGGAACAGCAGACAGGCTGGAGATGTGTGTGTGTATGTTTGGGGTTAGCGGGCAGGGGGGTGGTGGGTGCAGGATGTTGCTCTCTATTTCGAGGCTTGGGGAGGCAATATAGTATAGTGGTTAAGAGCTGGAGTATGGGGATCAGACGGACCTCCATTCAACCCATAGACACTTACTAGGTGTATGGCTTTAGAAAGGTTATTTCACTTTTAACTGTATAATGGGCCTAATAATGCTGTCATGGGGATTGAAAGAATATACATAAATGGCCTAGCACCGTGCTTGACACATAGTCAGTGCTTTCAGTAAGTGGTAGTGATTATGATCATTATCAGTGGTAGTATTTATTAGAACTTCTCTGGGACCTCTCCACTATCAAATTATGGCTGGGACTGAGTTCCCAGGCTCAGGCAACTGCTTCCAACCTGCCATTCTTGCTGCTTCCTCCCGAGGGAAGCCTCAGAAGCCTCTAGCCTGGCCGATTGACAGCATCAGGCTGAGTCGTTCATAATCTACTATTTATTTTTAAAATCCAGGAATGTACCCAGCAGACTAAACAATCCAGCTCCCCTCAATACACGTGGAGGCAGCCCCAGGCCCCTATGTGAGGCCCAGGGGGCTAGTATAGTAGGCAGAGAAAGGAGGGGCTCCTGAGCCCTGGTCATACACCCAAGGCCTCTGGACCCTGCCTGCTGTGTATGTAGCTGTCCAGCCAAACAGGGACTATCCACGGGGCTCTTCCTGTCTGGCCTCTCCAGGTAAGTCCACCAAACATTTTGCACATTCAGTGCAGAAGATGGGGCTGCTATTCTCCAGGGAGTGGACACCCAGACCCCAGTTCTGAAGGGGTTCACGGGGAAATGTGCCAGCATTTGGGAACTGTTCTAGTTATTTATTGCTACAAAACAAACCACCCCCAAATTTAGGGGCGTAAAATCACCATTTTATTATGCTCCTGGATTGTGTGGCTCAGGAGCTCAGACAAGATGCACTGAAGATGGTTTATCTCTGTTCTATGACTTCTGGGGCTTCTCCTGGGGGTGATGAGAACAGCTAGGGGCTGGAGTCATCTGGAGCATCCCCTTTCACATGTCTGGCACCTGGGCTGAGATGAGGAGAAGTTTGGAATCCGCTGGTACTCCAGGCCAGAGCCTCTAGGCAAAGCCTTTCTGTGTGCCTTGGGCTTCCTCACAGCATGGTGAGGCAGTCAGACTTCTTACATGGCAGCTCAGGAATGAATATTCCCTGCAAATAAGATAGAGTCTTTATTGCCTTTTTATGACTTAAGCTTGAAAGTCACATAGTTATCTCTTCTGCCTTAATTGACTGATTAAAAAAGAGGGACATAGACCCCAACTTTCTATGGAAGGAGTGTCAAAGAGTATGTGGCCATATTTTAAACAGCCACTGGGACCCCACCAATTAGTCAGTTACTAAGTACTTACTGGGCACCTCCTGCTGGGTGTCCAGCCCTCTGCTGGGTATGGTGAGAGGATTCAGCCTCCTAGACCCTCAAAGCTGGAAGGGACCTTCAAAGTTCTGAAGGCCGACCCTGACCGGAGGCAGGGATTTCTTTCAACGCAATCGCCAATGAGCTTCTGTTTGGGCTCTTCCAGTGCTGGGGAGCTCACTTGCTACTTAGGAAGCAGTGTGGTAGTCTCACTGTGAGACAGTCTCTTGACAACCATGATAAGGCAGTGTCCCTGTAATTGCCAAGTCACTCTGTGTATGGTATGGAAGCTGCAGGAATTTGGAGGAGAGTGACATTGGTGATATCTGGAGTAGGCCAGGGAGGCTTTGCAGAACATAACGAGATATGAGTAAGCCTCAGGAGATGAGGAAGAGCTGGAAGGCTTTGGAGGCCCACACCAGTCCAGGGGTGCCTGGCTAGGAATCCCCAGAAATCTCTCCATCTGGCTCTCCTCATGCTATGTTGAAGGAAATAGAACGCTAGGCTTTGAGAGATGAGTCAACCTTGAATTATGGGTGGGACACAGCTAGGAAAGAGGTCAGGAACTGGTGCCTACCTGTGGTTGATGAACAGGTGTGGGAGGGATTTGGAATCTGGAGGTCAGCCCAAAAAGGCTTGGAATATTAGTCTGTACCTTGCCTTCTTGGGCATCAGAGCATTTCTGACAGACTCCCCAAAAATATGTGATCAGAGAGCATTTAGCAATAGCATGTTAGCAAGCTCAAGCTTCTTACTCTCTAAGATAAGGGTGCTCTAACTGCAGTACACATAAGGATCACTTAGGGAGCCCATCCAGATGCACCTTCCTGCATCCCCCTCTGGAGATTCTGATTCTGCAGGCTGGGATCTAGAAATTGGCCTTTAAAAATAACTAATATTTGTTGAGCATTTGTTATGGATCAGATGCTATTCTGGGTGATTGATTTACACATATTTTCTACCCTATCTCCATTTTACAGAGGAAGCAGAAGCACAGAGAAGTTAAGTGACTTACCCTAGGCTACACAGCTAGCAAGCAGCAGAGGAGGGATTTGAAGCTAGGAGCTCTGGCTCCAGAGCCGCACTCTTTACCACTCTGCTGCTCGCCATCCCAAGTAATTCTGACATGTGTGGGCCACGGAACACACTTTGAGAAACAAGGCTCTGAGAAGATAAACACGTGTTCCCTGACTCCCAGGGCATCGGGGCTGGTGAGGACTTTGGAGGTCACCCCCTTCTGACCCCAGATAAGAAATCTGAGGTCCAGAGGGAATCCCCACAGGCTAGCTGCCCCTTTCAGCACTGTATACCCAAGTCCAGATTCATCAGAACTGGTTTGACTTCCCAAAACACATGAGGGAAAGCGCCAATAAGCTTTAAAGATTGCTCTTAATTTACTAAAGTTTGGGTAAGTACTAAGTGGGGTCCACGACAAATGTCCATGAGCCCTGGCTGTGCTTCTGGGAAGCCTTTGAGGGACTCCCATTAGGAACAGGATTGACACTGCCTGGAAATGGCCCAGACAATGACCTGCTGATTTTATATGGCTCTCCTGGGCAGTCTTCATGGCGCAATATTGCATCGGCCCGCTCAGGAGGCGGTCTGCTCGAGAGCCACTCAGTATGCAGGGCAGCGGGACCTCACCATCGCCGATTCCAGGAAACCGGCCTTTTGACCACATCTCCTTAAGTGATTTAAGAGAGTTGGGGCAAGGATTGCTTTGACTTGAAACTGTTAAAAAGAGTCATTTGAGAGATTGTGATGCCACCCTTCCCTGGAGGTCTCAACTGCAGAGGTATCCTCCCCTCCCCCTTCCCCTCCCCCTCCCCCCCGAGTTCCCGGCATTGGTTGAAGACCCTTTAAAGGGTGGGGGTGCGATGGAAGGGCAGGTGAGGCCCCTCTAACATACCATCCCAGCAGCATCCAGCCCAGCTTCACCAGAAAACTAATTTTGGTTTCCTTAGCTCGGGGGAAGCCCTGCCAACTATTGCCTGGATATGGGGCCAAAAATAAGAACCATTTTCAAAGGGACTATTGTGATGCTCCAAGTAGTAAGTATCCTATCTTACGAAGGAACAAGCCCTCGAGGCACCTAAAGGCCTTGGGGAAAGGAAAGATGTGGGGAACCATGCTTCCAGATGTCCCCTGTTCATTTATTTTGACATCTTAGACCATTATTTTGATTGTGCACATTTGTTTAGTCCTGGCAATAAGGCTTCCCAGGGCGTGGGCAGAGCGTGCCAAGGTGTATTTTTACAAGGTGGATGAAGTCTCAGTAACAGGAGCCCCACCTCCTGCCTGGGCTGAGCCATGAAGGAGGGGGAGGGTGGGGGGGGGGGGGGCTGGAGTTGAGCCTGAGGGACTCTGGGAGGAATTACAGAGTTTGCAGATTAGGAAAGTGAAGATAAGCGAATTTCTGCTGCACTTTTGTTTTAAAATGTGTCATTTTCAATCCAAACTTTTTATGCACATGTGTTTCTGGTTAAGGGGGGGGGCCCAGGCTGGCTCAGGAGCTGCGTACTGTGTCTGTGCCTTTCCCAGAGGAAGGGAAGCCCTGCCTCCCCGGGGCAGAGACCCAGGGAACCGTGACCACCCCAAATCTGGGTGTTGACTTCCCCCCCTTTTTTCCTCCCATTCCAAATCTCAGGGAATAAAGAGGTTGACACAGAACTGATTCCTAGCTATTACTATTCTTATTAGAGCATTTTTTATAAATATTTTCACATGAAGGAAAGGAAATGCAAACCCACCCTATTTATCAGACGCTTGGCTTATTGTTTTTGAGAGAGAAAACTCCAGCCTTTTATTTAAAAAATTCTTTGGTTTAGAAAGAAATGATTGAACACAATACCCAGGCTGGGAGAACTGGTGCCAAAAAAAACTCATTTTTCTAAATGGGCAGGGGGCTGGAGACTCTTTCTCTAATCCTCAGCAAGGGATTTGCTTTCTCTTTTGAGGCAGGCACTGCTGAAGGCTGACTGACGGTCTGCCCAGAATGATGTTCCTGTAACTGAGACATGGGAAACCATAGTGTGTCAATGCCTGAAGGGACCACCACTCCCCCTTATTTTAAAAATAAGAAAACTGATGCCCAGAGAGGGGGTTGCTCACCTAGATAATCCTCTGTGTTTCTATAAGGTAGACAAAGTCTCAGGAACAGACCTCCCTTCTGCCTGGGCCGGAATCAGGAGAACCGGGATTAACTCTGAATTACTTTGTCCAGCCCAGTGTTCTTTCCCCAACTTGACCACAACACCTCTCAGCACAGGCAAGACAGAAAACTTGTTGTGTTTTAAAACTTTTAATTAAAAAAAAAAAAAAAAATTACAACAGCTTGAGCCCAAGAGTCCCTGAAGATGATCCCAAAGGTCAAATTAAACTAGGGAAAGATTTGCGTATCATTTGCATGCATCGACTCATTCATTCAACAAAGTGCCTACCATGTATAATGCATAGAGCTGTCCAAGAACAAGTCATTTGGTCATTTGCATAAGCAGATATGGATGGACTGTCTTTTAAGTGATACTCAAGCTAAGATCTTCTAAATAGAACTGCCCTGAAAATGGGTGCCTTCTTGACTTCTTCCTGCTCTCTCCACGGCAACAACACTGTTACATTTGTTTTTGTGTGGAGATTAATAAAATAGGACTCTTGCCCCAGAGAGATCACGGTCTGAAGGGAAAGAATAACATGTCAATAAATACCAATATAAGGTGAGCAGTGCTATAGGAGAGATGACAATGTGCTCAATGATGAAATAACTCACACCAATCTGGGAGGGACCTGACTTTGTCCTCTCCATACTTGGGGTCACCCAGTCAGAGTACCCACCTCTCCCTGACACAGGAATCCAGAAAGGTAGTTGAGCCTCAGAGGTTATCTAATGAAGAGTAGCCCTTTATTTTACAGATGAAGAAACAGAGAACTGAGGGGGAAGCGGCTCCTGAGAAGGGAGGGTGTACTGAACCAACCAGAGAGGGACTGTGGCAGATTACTGATGGCTGTGAAGAGTGTGGGCTCGAGAGTCTGCCTGGGTTCAAGTCCTGGCTCCACTGTGTGCCCTTGAACAAGTTGTTTCACCTCCCTGTGCTTCAGTTGCCTTATCTGTAAAATGGGCATAAGTATGGCATCTGCTTGGGAATCAAATTAAGTGAATTAAATATATAAAAAAGGACTCTGAAAAACACCTGGCACGTGTTACTTGCTTATGTTAGTAGTCGTAATTATGTGTTTACGGTCATGCCCCATGCACGCATAATCACCAGGCCAAACCCTGCAAATCATGCTCTTCATGTAGCCACACCTAACCGCCCTGCCTTGCCTCTCAGCTCTCCCTTATTCAAGATGTGTTGAAATCTAGTTTTTTTGTAGTGTTTTTCTTGCTTTAGTTTACAAACATGATCTCAGCTAATACAACACTCTGGTGAGATAATTATTGTTGTTGTGGCCTTTTTCACAGATAAGACAACTGAAATTCAGTCTTGGCTAAGTAATTTGCCCAGGGCCACAAAGCTAGAGGCCTGCGTGGCTAGGACTCTACCCCAACACCTCTGGCTTCCCGAGAGGGCGCCCTCTAGCTGTCGTATGGGGGCAGAAGGCACCTCCCTTCCTGCTAGCCTTCCACCCAGTTCCGATTTAAGAAAAGGGCTTAGAGCCATTTTCCAAGCTCCGGGAGACCAGCTGACTCCATATCTCCTCACTTGACACCCCCAAGGAGATTGGAGTCCCACACTGCTTTTGTTTTAAAAACCAATAAAGGAAAGTAAGTAATGCCTCAGGCCCTACGTGAACAGACACAGGAAATGTCTCTGGTGGTCAAGTGGAGGGAAAGAAAGCACCACACCCTGAGGAAATTACTGACCCTGTTTATCCTGTGCTGAAGGCCCAGCACCCTGGCATGCCTTATCTCCAATCCCTACAGCAGGCTTGAAGCACAGGTTCTCATTCCCCCCGTTTTACAAATGAAGAAGTGGAGGCTTGGGAAGGTTAAGTGCATTTAGCAAGGCCACACCAAGGACTGGCGGGAGACAGATCTGGAACTCAGGTGCAGGTCTGTGTGGTTGCAAGCCTCTGCCCCCAACACCACTAAAGAGGCTCATTCAAGGCTTCCAGCAGGTGACAATACTCCCCTGCACCTTCTCCTACCCCCAGCCACAACTCGGCCTGTCTGACAAATGAAAACCTTTGCAGCAAGGGCAGGTCCGGAACACATGCGATGCATTGCACTGAAGTGCCCAGAAACCTCCCGGGTGCTGTTCCCCTCGTGAACACCAGTGTCGGCACAATCGCTGACCCTCAGTAGGCATTCCTATGTTCAAGAAAGCCTTCTGTGTCCTCCGCCTTGAGTCTTAACCAGCCAAACTCTGGGGGCCCTTCAGTGATGCCCCAGAACTCTGCAGTCTGCTTTTTAGTCCTTCCCAGAGCTCATGCTACCTGTGTTGGGTTTCGGTAATTGAATGTTTTCTATTTAGACCATAACATTTAGTGCCACTTTGGATTTCCAATTAGACTTCAATCAGACGCCGAGAGTCTGATTCATTTTGTTGTTTTGATCAACACAAAAGATGGCAACATCAGAGGAGCCATGGTGAGGTTATTTCCATCCACTGGTGACTATAGAACAGTTACTGTGATGTGAAGATACAGGCTTCCAAGGTACCAAGAGAGGCACCAGCCATCAAGGAAGGGGGGAAGGGGGAGGAACTAGGACTAGTCTAGTCCTAGTACAATTTGAAGACCTGATGTGCACACGTCCCAGCAAGGGAGGAGGTGGGTGCTGGACAGTTGGTGACTTGGCCAGGCTCCATGGGCCAGGGTCCTGGGAGCTGATGAGAGGAAGGGAAGGAGTTGGCCTCTATTCCGACTGGTTTCCCACACACATGGCTTAGACTCAGGCCTTTTGTTCGGGAGAGTTTCCGTGAACGCGGCATTCCTATGAGGTGGGAAGTTGACCACCCGGTCAGTTTCTCCCGGGAAAGACCTCTGAACTCCTCAGCCAGAAGTGAGCGGCTGTGCTGGTTCACAGAAATATTGGGAGGCTTTTCCTCACTGCCTGTGAGTACTGGCCAGCCACTCACACATACCACTTGTCAGACAAGGTTTCTCTCCACGACTGGTACTAGGGAAGAAATTTAGACTCAAACTTAGAGCTGCCAGGGAGTTTGGTCCGAGGTTGCAGGGATGGGGAGTGGGGAGAGGGTTGGCTGGATGATGATGGATGATGGAAGTAGCCAGGAAATGGTTAGTGAAGATTCTGCCTTTGTTGACCATCAAAGAGTCACTTTCCAGTGCATCTGCATTAAGTTCATCTGGAGCCTGAGTTTCCTCAAGGATAAAATGTATTTGCATGCCCCCTGCAGCCTTAACATTCAGTGTATTCCGTGCAGCATGAATATGTGTCAAAGGGCTGTGTGTGCACAGCACTAGAAGGCTGGCCTGGGTCTGGGTGTGCATGTGCTTGTGGGAGCAGGTGTGAGTGAGAGAGACGTGAGAGAAGATTGAGTGCTCCTGTGTGTTTGGGGGTTACGGAGGTTTACACTGCAAGGCTTTTTCTGCAGCAGGGGCAGGGCTGTACTCTTTGGGGGAAGAGCAGGTCATGCTCCTTCTCCTCCCGGCTTGCTCTGTTTTCAGAGCCCAGCTTGGCTGCATCTTTCCATATGGCCCTTTGATCTTTCTGTGGCGGCCCAGCTCAGGGACCCAGTGTAGCTGCCACAATCTCCAGTTCATCGTCTTCTTACTGTGCAGTTAAATTCCCTTGTGGCCTTTGCCACTCTGAATCAAGTAGCCTTTCTCACTCTCCCTCCCAGTTATTCCCACACCTCACCTCTGCAAACAGGTTGGGAGTTTGAAATTTCCACTGGTGGTAGTGGGGGAGGACTGGCTGTGCTGTCAGCCATTGGTGGCTTAGCAAACAGTCTTGGTTCAGCATCTGTCCTTCAAGTTATGTTTAATGATGAGAAGAGGGAGATGGGCAGAGATGAAAGTCAGATGGAAGACTGGAAAGGGAAAAATGGACAGAGATGAAAACAATATCTTAGCTGCTCAGCCACCAAGTAATTCATCAAACAATTTTTGAGGACCTACTGTGCTCACAGCATAGAGATTGTTTTCGCAAGATTACAAATACTTGACAAAACCACGTAAGTAAGCAGTAAATTACAATACAGTATGCAGTGTTCTGGGAATACATGAGAGAGTACCACCCAAGTTGAGCCTGTAGGTCAAGGAAACCAAGGAAAACCAAGGAAACCGAGGGTTGCTTAAACCCTTGGCGACCAAGGCAAACCGCTCCCCTTCAGGATGGCCATTTCTCTGACTGTGCAGTAAAGAAAACCTCTGCCCATCCCAGGTTTATAGGAAGAGGGAAAAAGAGATACTGTACCATTTCATCCATTCATTCTGACATTTCAATTTTTATTGGTGGCAGAGACCTTGCATGTCTGGACTGTTTACATCTCCCCCAGAGATATTACAGTGTTTGGCCCTTTGTGGGTGCTCAGTAAACATTGTTGAAGGTTAGAAAAAGGGAGTTGGAGGAAAAAATGAAAGAAAGAAAACATACAAAAAGAAGGCATTATAGAATAGTTGTAGGAGCGTATCTTTGGTAGCAGTTACCTGTATTCAATGCTTGGTTCTCGTGGTCCAGCTTATCCTCTCTAAACCTCAGTTTTCTGCTCTGTAAAGTGGGGGTATCAACAATACCTAAGTTTGTTGAGAAGATTAAATGACTAATCCCTGTAAAGTGCTTGGTTGGGACAGAGCAAGAGCCAAACCCATGGAAAGGGCTCCTGCTAAGCCCAGTGCTTTCTCTCTAGCTCCCTCACGAGCTCCCTGTGTCACTGCCACTGACCGCATGCCCGCCCCCCAACACACACACAACTAACATGTTGCTCATTTGTCATCCTTAAGTCATCTGCCAGTTGCATCTATTTCTAGCCTCTGCCTTTTGAGACAAGAATAAGGAAGGGAAACAGATAACTGCAGGGGCTCATTTGCCAATGGTCACCTTCTACCGTCAGCCAAGCTCTCTGTCTGCTTCTCTCTGGGCGCTTGAGAAAACCACTGTGACCTTTTATTTACTAGTTGATCTAGTCAGCTCCTGATTCTGGGTCTTTATGCCTCCTCCCAACCCCTGCCCCCCTCCTCCCACACACACACACATACACCAGAGCCCACCTCCAACATGCCCTCCCCCACATCAGCCCAGAGCTCACTCCCTCACTCCCATGCCTCGTCACACTGCAGGATGGACAGGCTATGCTGGCCCAGCTGAACACCCCTGTCTTTGTGATCAGATTCTTAAAAACCTGTCAGTACAGTGGGAGACGGGAAAACCAGAATCATTGATCCCCTTTCCTTCTTGGCGCTCCCACCAAGAGGATTTCTGCCGACAATCTCATCTGCAGGCCTCCTCTTCCTGCTCCACTTCTCTGAGGAGCTAAACGGAGAGCTACAGCTGCCCAGAGACCTGCCCCAGAGTAAGGCAGCAGCATTGCCCAGTCCCTTATCCAAGATTTTGTCCCTTGAGCTTCACCACATATCTCCTCTTTTTCCTCTATTTCCCCTCCACCTTTACCACTCCCTGCACCCACCTCCTGGCCCGGTCAGCCTCAATGGCCAGTGGCTGTTTCATTTTGCTTTCTCCTTCCTCCCTGGGTCTAGCCATGTATTTGCCAACTTCCCACAGTCCCTCTGAGCCCACTGAGCTGAGGTGTGCAGCCCAGGAGGGGTGGTGACAATCATAGTAGTGACACGGAAATGGAGCTAATAAGCGGCTGACGAGAAGACATGCGACAGCAGTCTCCTGGAGGGCAGGAATGAGCCAGACAGACCCAAACTACCTGCACCTTGACTGGCTTCAGGAGTTAATAGCATATATAGTACGTGTGATTGTGTGTATGTGTGTGTATGTGAGCCTGTGCATATACAAACACGTGGATATTAAACCCAAATCAGCTTCTGAAAAAAATATCCAAAGTGGAATATTGCTTTCTCACTCTAGCTCCTTCAGGCCATCTGCCTCAGACTTCCCAAAGACTTCATTGCCTGTCTCAGAATTGGGAGGCCTTACAGCTCCCTCAAATTTTGGGAAAGGAGTTTTTAAAAAAACCTCTTGTACAAGTCAGTGCCCTGCTTTCCAAGCTCTCTTCTTGGCCCTTGCTGTCAGCATCAATTTTCTGCAGAGAGTGATTTAACCTTCATTTATTCATTAATTCCTTTTTCCCCTTAACTTCATTAGGTAAGATTTATAAAGGTGCTGAATTGGAAAGGTCACCTGTCCCTGGGCCCAGGACACAGTGTGCCTGTATCTCTTCTCATGAGCTTCCTTCCAGAACTGCTCTGGAGGTAGGAAGACAAGGGGTGTAACAAGAAAGAGAGGAAAAGCAGAGCTTGCAGCTCACCAGGAAGGCAGAGCGGGCAAGTACATGCCACAGCCTCTGCACACTCTGCCATGTTGCCTGCTGGCTGCTGGGGAGCAGAATGGCCTGGGCCCAGCGTTAAGCACATCTGGAATCCTAACACTGCCTCTTACTAAGCATTGGTCTTCGCCAAGTTACCTAATCTCAGTAAGACCCCAGTTTCCTCTTCTGTAAATTGTTAATAATGGTAGACTATACTCCATCAGGCGTTGCAAGGATTAAACTGAGACGAGATACGTAGAGCATTTAGCACACTGCCTGGCTCATAATAAATGATAGCTTTTTTAAAGTGATATTTAATTGTTCTGGATGAGCCTTGGCAGTCCTGGGCAGTTGTTGGATCACTGACCACTTTAGAAACTGGAGAACAGGGAGTCTGTTTTATTTCCCCTGAGAAAATGAAGCCCACATGTCTAGGATCACAGGGAAAGCCTAAGCTCTTAGAGGAAGAAGAAGGAATCAAACCCACCACGTGGTGTCACGATGGCTTCGGGGCCAAGCCGACTTCTGCAGGAAGACTGGCCACTCTGCATCCTGCTCTCTGCCTCAGCAGGGTCAAACTCACCATCCCCGTCCCACACAGGAATTATTCACAGTTACAGAACTTCCCCAAGCTCCTGGTGCCTGCTGGGCCTCAGCCGCAAGCTGTCTCAAGGAGCTGTCCCTCTTAATGAACAGCCTCGCTACAAGGCGGGGAACTAAAGAACCACACAGGTATTTTGAACTTGTATAAAGACAAGACTATCTCCTTGCTGCCAACTCCACATTTCTTTGTTCCCTGTGTCCCCAATGGAACACAAAACCACCCCGATTCAGCCCATCAGAATGAATTCAGTTCTCTTAGCGTCTGTAGTTTTTATAGGGAAAACTACATAGATGTAAATGTCTTACTATTTGATGTCTCCTCCATGGGGCTCCAGCCCGCAAGGGGATGAGATCCAGTTCACAGGTGCTCCACCCCCTCACAGTCCTGACTGCACAGCCAGAACACAATCGGTGTCTGAGGAAAATCATTGTAGTAGGAAAGCATAGAGGAAAACAGGCAGGCAAGCCTATTCTGTACGCCAAGCTGAGAATACTGGATTTGAGTGTGATCACTGGGGATTACAAGAATTAGCTTTATTTTATCTAATAGTCTTAGAGTTGGGGCCTCATGAATTCAACATGCAAATTTATGCTCAGAGTACAAATTGGAGCATGCCCAGACGAACTAAGAAAATTCTAGTCACCTTACTTTTTCCAGATTCTAATTTCCCTCACCTGGGATCACCTTCACCTATTTGTTTGCCAAGAATGCACTAAGGAGTAAATTCTTTCAGGGGAGGGAACTTTAGGGCCCAGTCAATCTGACCAGTCTCTCCATGCTAGATGGAGTGAAAAGAGACACTGAGCCTTGGCCAACAGCCCTGCAAGGAGCACAGGGACTTCAGGGGAGGCCAACAGCTGCCACTCTGGTTACAGGGCAGTCTTCACCGGTTTGCAAATCACTTCAAGTGTATTATATTAGTCTGTGCTACCCTCAGGCTCCCAGATTTAATAAGATTCTTTGAGTATTGTTAACAAACAATGCCTGACCTTTTTAGAGTGATTAGATTGTATTATTTTATTTCATGAATCAGGGCCCCACACAAAAGGCCATTTGGTAGAGTTATTGTTACCTTTTCAAATGAATTTGATTCTGAGACTCTCAACAGCATCCTTAGAGATAACCGGAGGCCTTGGGTGTTGAACAGCCCAGACAGGAAGTGACCAGCGGTTACACCTGAGCTTGGCCAGCTCTTGCCATCATCTGAGTTCTTCCCTGATTCTAGCTGCCACTGCCATCAGACCCGACCTCTGAAAACACTGTAGTTCGTGGCATTATCTTGGCCTAGCCGTGGACAATTGCCTCTCCCGGTAATTTAGGCTAAATCAATATTGGAATTTTATAGGAAAGAAAGAAGATCTCACAGGTATAGGAAATATTATTTTTTTCAAGGCTCTCCATTTGGTTTCTGAAGCACATGTATTGGTCAGTTGTGTGTCTGGTTCTCTCTTGCATGTAGCTTGACATCTTTGCCTGTGGCCCTAGACTTACATCCATGCCATGGGGTAATGAGGGTAAATATCAGTTCATAGTAAAGCTGCCCACACAATTTAGTCTTTAAACATTTTGTCTCTGTGGTCAACTGGTCCAAATAGAACTTGTCATTCCTGAAACTCCCAGAGCAGCTGCTTCGGGGATGCGTCTCACTTCCGTTAATAGAACAAAGGTGATGTACATTTCCTGAGTCCAGTGAATAGCTTAGTCCTCCTCAATCTAGACGATAAGCTCCTTCTACCTCAGGGACCGCCTTTGGTCCACAGGGTGCTGCTTTCCTGCATCCTAGGCTACAGTCTTAACATACAAAATTACTTTAAACAGAAATGATAACAGATAACCATTAGAGGAAAGTCATCCTTTTACATTGTAAAAATAGAGTTGGGAATTGTCACTTTTTAAGAGGTAAGAGAGAAAGATATGGATCAGATACCAAGAGACCCTCATTTGTCTCCTAACATTAAATCCAAATCATAAAACCTTAGACAAGAGACTCTTGGAGTTGGAGCCCATTTTTATTTTCTTTCTTTCTTTCTTTGTGAGAAAATTTTGGGATGGTACAAAGAGCACACACATGAAAACATACTGTTTCTCTGTGCTATAGTTTCCCCAAGGGAAAAAATGAAAGAATCCAACTACCTGGGCTCTCCAATCCTGTGACTCAATCACTCACCTTGATTCAGGGAGATTTCTTAGGGTGACACTTGAACATTTTCCATTTCTGCTCTTGCTTATGGTAGATCTATTAAGCTCTTCTCCTTCTCTTCTTGGCTTTGCATTAAGAAGCTCAGGAGGGCTGTGCCATCTCTGTCTGGCTTCTTCCCCTGGCAACATGCCAAGGGCACTAGCTCTGTAGCTGGGGCCTGGCCTCTGAGGAAGCTGCTGTCCTCACATTCTCTTCCCTGCCCTTTCTTCTCCCTTCTCTCTCTCCTGCCTTTGTCTCCTACTCTTTCCTATTCCTCCTCTCTCCCCTCTCCTTTTCCCTTATCTCCCTGATGATTCAGCAATTTGATGTGCCTCTAATTTGCTTTTCTTACACCTCAGGAAGCTGAAAGGGGAGGCAAGCAAGTGCTAATAGTAAAAATTAATCGTAACTGTAATAATGATTGTTAGGGAAGCAGCTGTGGCTCAATCAGTAGGGCTCCCGTTTACCATATGGGAGGCCCCGGGTTCGGTTCCTGGGGCCTCCTGGTGAAGGCAAGCCCGCTCGCACGGCGTGGTTAGCTGACCCAGCGAGCACAAGCAGCAAGGGGGGGATAAATGAATAAATAAATAAAATCTTTAAAAAAAAAAAAAAATGATTGTTAGAGCTGTCCAGGACCTAATTTATTCCCCACAACATCTCTATTAGGGAGATAATTATCCACATGTTTGTTAAAGATGAGGAAACTGAGACTCAAACAAGCAGAGGAATGTGTCCAAGAGAACCAGGTTAGTCAGAGACAAAAAACAGAACTCAAACCCAGATCTGTTGGCCTCAGAACCCACTCTTGGAAGCCCAGTAGAACGTTCTACATGGGGCCAGCTTCGTTATTTATTGATGAGTTCTAAGAGAAGTAATTTGATGGGCTTTGAAACTGCAGCATCTAGGGCCTTAGATATTGATCTGGTATTTGTCTAATTATGGATGATATCTGGGTGGAGTTTCCATTCATTATGGCTTTCATTAAGATTCTAATCCCATTTAGAAGTCTTTTTGTCTCTTTTATTTTATTTTTATTTTTTAGCTATGGGGGGCCAGGGATTGAACCCTGGACCACAAATGTAGGAAGCTGGCCATCAACCACTGAGCCACATCGGCTCCCTTGAGTTGGTTTTTTCGTTTGTTTGCTTGTTCTTTTTTTTTTTTGTTTTTAGGAGGCACCAAGAACTGAACCCAGGACTTCCCATGTGGGAGCCACATCTGCTCCCTGTTTTAACTTCTCTGGTTAATGTTGGGAAGCCCTAAAAATCCATCTTCACTACAAGCCAGAGGGAGACAGCTCCTCATGGCCCTTTTCTTCTCACAGTTTTGTGTAGGTTTGGGGCAGGGGGAGAGAATGTGTGTGGTAGGGATGCCTGTGTGCAAATGAATATGTATAGGGAATGTCAGTGAGAGTGTGATGTGAGCATGTGTGAAAGGGAGTGCTGTCAGTGTACTGAGATGTAATGAGAGCACATGGTACAAATTGTGATTTGTATTAACAAGTGTGTCTGTATAAGTGTGTGAGTTTGTGTTTGTGGATGACAGGGTGTGTGTGTGTGTGTGTAGGGGGGGTGACAAGGCTATCATTCACAGTGTTGTGTTTTTTTTGTTTTTTTTTTTGGAGGCACTAGAATTCTTGAGATGAGGCCCAACCATTTGTTCCAAAGCACACCCCACCTTCCACTGTGCGTAAACCCCATTGGGGTGAGAGGGCTATGTGAATGTAGAAATGGATGAGGAGCCTGCCAACCTGTCTCCTAGGACAACTTGGTGCTGGAGGCGACCCTTGAGTCCAGCCTCTCACTCATCCTGGACCTTGAGTTTCTGCTTAGATTTCCCCCAGTGCTGGAAATCTCACTCCCTACTGGTGTTGTCTATTTATATAGAAATTCTTTCTTTGGGCTCCTCTTCCTAAAAGGAGGTCTAGCATTGTTTCACTTTTTTTATTTCTATTTAAAATGCCTACTGCCAAGGAATTGGTAAGGAAAGAAATCTAAATGGGCACATTCCAGATCGTGTCCTTCACTGTCCCCACGTAGCTAGTAAGCCCTAGGAGGGCAGAGAGCATGTTTCCATTTCTTTTGCTTTTGGCCACCCCCGTGACATCTATCAGAGGGCTTCTGGCGCCAGTGGGTACGAAATTGTGCTGTTGACACACTGAGTCAGCAGCGGAGGTGCAGAGACACCAAGAGTTCTGTGGCCAGGGCCATGAGCCAGGGCAGTGACCCCTCGCCCCAAACGCCAGCTCAGCCAGGGTCTGCCCAGCCTCCTGCAGGCTCTAGAGCTAGTTACCCACAACATCCCCTGTTAGAAAGTCCCAAAGAAACTCAGCCAATCTGCATGCTGGAAGGAAAATGAGGATGTGGCCCTAGCCCTCCACCAGAGTCACCGTTAGTTAATGTGAAGAACTGATTCCATTCGATTTCCCATGGCATGTATAAGGCACGCCTGGCCTGCAACAGCAGGGAAAGCATCTCCTGCCATTTCTTCCTGAAGACCTCAACCCCTGCCCCTTGCCGACCTCCTTCACTTCCATTTCCACCTTTCAGCATCGCTGACTGCACACCCCTCAGGACACTCTCACTCCAAAATAAAGCATTCAGCCAGTCGCTAAATAGCAGTATTGATGCTCCATCCCCACATGCCCCAAAATGATAATGTATCACCCGTGGTGTGGATCCAGACGGAGCCAGATTATGCTCAGGTGGTTAAAAGTCCAGGACTAATTAGAGTTCCAGGGAATCAAGCCATTGTATTATTAATGATTCTCTGGCAATGTTCTGATTAAAACAGTAATTTTAATAAGCACAGTTCGATGCTAAGTGTTCACTGAGCACCTAATTACATCAGTTATAACTCCAAAATTATTTAAAATTCCCCTTTTTTTCCCACCAGACCCAGCAAGCACCAAATAAAATAGAGACTCAGACAAGTCAGTGATTATTTGCCCTAATTAATTTCCTAAGCACCTGTTAAGAAAAAAAAAGTGGGGGGGGGGGTTCTTTTGTCTGTCCTCCCTGTGCCCATGTTCCCCCACCCCATTCTACCCCCAGAGGCTCCGTGACTTTGGTTACATTTGAGGCAGTGATTGAAGGAGGCAATGAGCAGAAAGTGATGAGGAAGGTAAAGATGTAAACAGTCCCTGCCACCACCCTCCAGGCAAGAGGAGGCTGCACAGCTCTAATCTCCGTGGACTGCTCGGGCAGGGCCAGGCGCTGGGGCCCAGGGAGACACGAGCCCCCAGAATGCTTCGACCCTGAAGCAAACTCCCCACAACTCTCTGGTCTTCGTTAGAGCAGCTTCAGGTGCCATATTTAATGACCACACCTGCATCTTCTGCAAGACGGGCACGCAGGTTCAGAATCTTCCCGGTGCAGCCGCGCTCCAACTCCTTGGACCTGTGAGCTGCTTGAGTTGCAATGGAGAGCTGTGCACTCCCTGGATGGGCTCCGGGGTTTCAGGAAGGAGGTCTTCTGAACCATCTAAGGGTTGATGCTCAGGGTTTTCTTTTTAATCATTTCATCAGTGAATTGTCAGTCAGTACCCAGAAGTCATGGCCAGCCTATTCCTGGTATCTGCCTGCTGGATTTCCCTGCACACTCTGTCTGCTACAGCCCAGGGCCTATGCCTCAAACTTTCCAAGTGGTCCTATTGCACAGTGGCTAGGGTACAACATTCCAATGGCTTCCTCCAAAGGGCTCACAAAATCCCTCTTTTTCATTCGTGTGACCCTTTTATTTCATTTATCTGGGTCAGGGGATCGAGGGTGAGGGGTAGAAGAATCATGAACCTGGATTTTGAGAACCTGCTCTGAAAGCTTGCGTGGCGGTCTGCCGCCTTATTTTAGAATACAGCATTCATGTTATCTTGTCACCTTGGTGGATGCTTCTGTTTTAACAACCGATAACATTTGCAGATGTGAAACAGAATGGTTAAGTGACTTGGCCCAGTAGTGTCTGCAGTGAGGCTGAGCCAAGGTCTTCTGACTAACAGTTGTGTCCTTTCCATGACACCCTGTGCCTTGCTATATTATAAACATAAAGTCTCTTTAAAAAAAAAAAAAAAGCCTTCAAGGCACCTAATGCATCCTAGCGGAATGTCCGGGGGACCTCAGCCACACCTAGAGAAACTTCATAGAGTAGATTTACTTAAGGAGCTTAAAATAAAACCTGGATCACTGGGCAAGTGTGATTAGCTTCTCAGCAGGTATTTATAGACTGAACACTTATCTTGTGTAAAAAACTGAACTGGGAGCATACAATGATATCTCATATGAAGAAATAAAAAGTACAGCCCTATGAGTAACATAAAAAGATACACACCTAAGAAGAGTTTCAAATGACTGCATTAGAGTCTTGCCAAGTGGGCAGGCTGCCAGATTCTAAATTCAGAGAGAGATCATTAGGTTGGTTAAGGAAGCCTGGGCCGAGGAGGGAGAGCCAAGGGGTTTGAAGCATGGCAGGAGTGAGGAGGACATTCTGATTAGCAGGAACTGTGTGAGCAGAAGCACTGGAGGCAGTACCTGAAATGTGTTTGGACTATAAACTTTACCCAAGAGGCATTTGCTGTTTGGGGATTTTTTTGTTTTGTTTTGTACTGTTTGGTGTTTTTAGCAGAGATCATCATTACAAACCACTGCCTCTTGGACGTGTCCCTTGAATTGCCCCTCCTCTTTCTCCCATAGCTTTACGACACCTTAATCATAGCCCTAATATTTCTTTATAATTTGGGAGACTTGCCTGTTTCCTGATAACACTCTGAGGCATTGTAGCACCAAGGCTATGTCTTGTTCCTTCTTTGAACTTAATGCCTAGGCAGAATATACAGCAGGTGCTTAATTCATATTTATTACTAATCGTGTACAGCTCCCTTGTCCTCTACTTCTGCATTCCTGGAATCCTCCATTCCTCATAAATGTGCTCGGCTCATGCTATATGCTCTCCTTTTAGAATGCCCTTCTTCCATTCCCACCTACCAAAATATTGCCAGGTTTTCATGGCCTGCCACAAATGTGTGACCCTTTCCCGGCCTCGTCAGCTGGGTGTAATCACTTCCAGCTTGGAACCTAACACCCTAATAGGACATATTTCCACTTTCCAGCTTATCCATCAAAAGGGCAAGTTTCTTGAGGGCAGTTTAAGACCATGAATAGCTCTCATCTGTACCACCACACTGCAAGTCACGATACGTGGTCTGCTGAATGAATGAATAGATGAGGGGTGAAGGGATTCACACCTGGATGGACTAATGAATGAGTGAATGAAGGAATGAACAAATTATATGTGCCAAGTTTATTTCAAGCATGCGTGGGTCTATTCATTTATAAGGCAGGCATACAGGAATGTAGAGTCACAAGGCCAAGCCAATCAGCCACCACTGTCTAGCCCTTGGATACAGAGCACTGTGGCCACATGATCATTTCTGCCTCATCACAATGGTCTGTATCCAATCAACCAGTATATGTCAGTTCCCAAAGCAGTGCACAGGATCCAGCAAAGTGTGACAGCCTTCCTGCCTCTCACATCACCACTTTGCCAGGTGACATGAATGAATAAATGAGCTCTACACAGAAAGGAAATTAAAACTCTTCAATTTAAGTGAAGCCTCAAACCCCTCCTCTAAGGCTGTCCTGAGAACTGGAGGACAGGGGACCAGAAGTCAAGGGAATGGGGCCTACAAGAACCCAGAGCCTTTTGAGCAGAAACCCAGCTCTTAGATAAAATCAAATTCCATGTGGTAATTCTAGACTTGGGCTCTGTGTTTCTAGGAGCCTTATTGGAACCAAAACTGGACAAATAGAGAGTGTGGAATGAATGAGTGCAGATGAGAAGGCGAAGGGGCATCAATGCCCTTTTACTTTACCCCCTTGCCATCATCACCTTTCTCCCTCTCGGGGTAGACAAGTCAATATTGACCCCATAGATTGCTTTGTGTGACCTGGCTAATCCCAGGTATCTGGTGCCCAGGTGTGAGGTCTGTTTTACTTATTTCTTAGGCTCCATTTCCCAAATCCTTCTCATTCCCCATTTCCTATCTCACCTGCTTTCTCTAACTGAGTAAATCCACTGTTGTCATGGAGACAACATAGTATCAGCATCTCTGCTTCTTTGTAGATCTTTCCAAAAAAACATAACTAGAAAGAACAGTACTTCTTCCTCTCCAGAATTGCTGGCATAGGAGCCCTGTCTGAGAAAATGTGGTGTGTCATTTGGAATATCTGCTTTGCCCATTGGGTGTCCCGCCTTCTTTATACTTTTTTCCTTGCCCAAGTTTCACCTTCATTCTTAGGGGCGTAGGTTTAATTTGACTGTTTTCAGCCAAGGAGCCTGGGTGTCAGCATACTTCCGACTCCAGCAGAGATTATGTCACTAATCTCTACTCTACAGCGCAGTGCAGTACCCCCTCTAGCTTGGGTGGCGGTACTATTGTTCACACAGAGAGCAGACACCATTCTCCCTGCATGGCAGATGAGCAATCCTGGCCCAAAGAGGTTCAAGGTCACGATCACATGAGGGCAAAGCCTAGGCAAGGGCCCTGCTGCAGCTTTCCCATGCAAACACTGCCACCTTCAGTGGCATCTGTATATAGGCTCAGCACAATAACTACCATTATTGAGCACCGACTGCATGCAAGGGTCTTTGTATACAGAGGTTACTTCAGCCCCAAAACAGCCTTGTGAAGTGGATGTCATTATGCTCAGGAGGAAACTGAGGCTTAAGGACGTCCAACAGCTTACTTAGAGCTGGAAAGCATAGAAGCTGGATTTGAAACTGAGGACTGTCTCCTAGGAAGTCTTCATTCTTTAACCAGTACAAAATATGGCCTCTACCCGAAAACAGAATTCAGGAGGGACCACTGTCCACCACCCATCAGAAGTTTGAATTCCACTGTTTGGAATCTAGAAATTTCTTTTCCCATTGTCCTCTCCCCCTTGACTCATTTTTTTTTTTTTTTTTTTCCGTTGACTCTTGCAAGACCCTCTGCTGGGTTTTCTATGAATCAGGAGGAAAAAAACATCATTGAAAAGTTCAACAAACTTTGGATTCTTCTCTCTGAATGATAGATAACTTTAATTATGTCAAATTACACAGCCACTCCACTCTTCTCCCCCAAGTCATTAAAAAGAGATTTTCTCTTTGAACTCCACTCCACCCTCAGGTCTCCAGATAGTCAGGAGTTCTTAGGACACAGCCCAGGGTCAGCTTCTGGCCAGAAGGTTGCATGTTGCTTTAGTTGCAATCATAAGCTCCCAAAGCTCCAGCTGATTTTCTGCGGTTTTGAGCCTCCATTTTTTTTTTAAATGACATTGATCAGGTGACTTTCACAGCTCAGAGGATGGGGATGGGGGCTGTTGATATTTACTTTGTGACGATTTAAAGGGATCTGGACACATTACCATTGATTTTTAAAAGAAATGGTTCTAACACTAGGAACAAACAATAGTGAGTTCTTCACATTAATTACTGGGAAGTTGATTCGTACATAGAAAAGACCTGAACTGAAAATGTGAGCTCAGAGGGGCTCTGCTTCCTGGTAAGACTGTGAGATAGGTAGGGCAGTTATTGTTGTCTCCATTTTTTTTCCCCCAATATGTTTTGTGTTTATTTAGTTTAATTTTTATTGTAGTAACGTATATACATCTTAAAATTCCCATTTTAACCACCTTCAAGTATGTAATTCATTGGTAGTAATCACATTCACAGTGTTGTACTGCCATTACCAGGATCCATTACCAAAACTTTTCCATTACTCCAAACAGGAACACTGTACCCATTAAGTATTAACTTCCAATTCCCCACCCCTTTCCCAGTAATCTACTTTCTGTGTATACATATTTGCATATTCCAGGTATTTCACATAAGTGGAATCTTACAAAATTTGTCCTTTTATGATTGGCTTATTTTACTCAACCTGATGTCTTCACGGTTCACCTATATTGTAGCATGTATCAGAAATTCATTCCTTTTTATGGCTGAGTACCATTTCCATGGTGTATGTATATGCCACATTTGGCTTATCCATTTATCTGTTGATGAACAATTGGGTTGTTTCCACCTTTTGGTAATTGCGAATAATGCCACTATGAACATTGTAGCTCTCTGTCTGAGTCATTTCTTTCAGTTCTTTTGGGTATATACCTAGAAGTGAGATTGCTTTGACATGGGGTAATTCTATGTTTAACTTTCTCAGGAACTGCCAAAGTGTCTTCCACAGTGGTTAAACCATTTTTACATTCCCACCAACAATGCATGAGTGTTCCTATTTCTCCACATCTTCATCAACACTTATTTTCCATTTTTTAATAGTAGCCATGCTAGTGGGTGCAAAATGGTATATCATTGTGGTGTTGATTTGCATTTCCCTAATGGCTAATGATGCTGAGCATCTTTTCATGTGCTTATTGACCATTTGTATATCTTTTGTGGAGAAATATCTATCCAGGTCCTTGGCACATCTTTAATTGGGTGGTTGTCTTTTTGGTGTTGAGTTGTAGGGGTTCTTTATGTATTCTGGATATTAAACCCTTTTCAGATACATGGTTTCCAAGTATTTTCTCTCATTCTCTAAGTTGTCTTTTCACTTTCTTGGTAATGTTCTTTGATGCACAAAAGTTTGTAATTTTGTTGAGGTCTAATTTATCCAGTTTTTCTTTCATTGCCTGTGCTTTTGGTATAAAGTTTAAGAATCCATTGCCTAATCCAAGGTTCTGAAAATATTCCCCT
Source organism: Tolypeutes matacus (assembly GCA_026826555.1). NCBI lineage: Eukaryota > Metazoa > Chordata > Mammalia > Cingulata > Chlamyphoridae > Tolypeutes > Tolypeutes matacus. Next base: position 3,953,035 of record JAKSZT010053780.1, read on the forward strand.
ATATTTTCCTCCAGTAGTTTTATAGTTTTAGTTCTTTTTTTTTTTTCTTTTTTTTTTTAAGATTTTATTTATTTATTCATTTATCCCCCACTTGCTGCTTGTGCTCGCTGGGTCAGCTAACCATGCCGTGCGGGCGGGCTTGACTTCACCAGGAAGCCCCAGGAACCGAACCCGGGGCCTCCCATATGGTAAACGGGAGCCCCACTGATTGAGCCACAGCCGCTTCCCTAGTTTTAGTTCTTATATTTAGGTCTTTATATTTAGGCTTTGTGTTAATTTTTGTATATGGCGTGAAATAGGGGTTCATGTTTGTTCTTTGGCACATGGATATCCAGTTTCCCCAGCATCACTTGTTGAAGAGAAAATATCTTCCCTGTTATCTCCATTTTAAAGATAAGGAAATAGAGGGTTGAAGAGGTTAAACCAGCTTGCCCAAGGCCATACAGCTAATAACAGCAAGACCAGGACCAAAAGTCCCTACTATCTCCTCTACCTTGAGCTGTGCATACAGAGGACTCAGTGACAGCCAGAGGAGGCTCAGGATGAAGATGTGGAGCCTGCCCACTTATTCACAGCCTCTTCCATTATTGTACTGGTCCTCGCTGGTGTGCATGTGTGTTGGGGATCCAGCAGGAAGTCTCCCATCCCCATCCAACTGTCTCCCTCTTCACCTTCTGGACCCACTTCTTTGGTTCCCTGGCTCCTGGTTCGCTACCGGAGTCATTGTTAGAACACAGAGGAGACTAAAATGAGCTAAGAGGCATGTTGTGGTTGGGGCAGTGTCCAACGAGCCTACCTAGTCACTGATTTCTAGGAAGAAGAAAGGTGACCCAGACTGCTAGCCCTTGAGGCAGGCCTAAGAGAGGTGGATCTTCCTTCTTCAGTCCTTGACTCTGTCTCAACTCCACTGCCTCAGTGTGGGAGACAGACAAACCTGGATTTGAATTGTTTCTCCCATAGGCTTGTGACCTAGGGTGGGTTATTTAACCTGAGACATAGTTTTCTAATATGTAAAGAGAGACTTAGATAAGAGATACTTCCCCTGCTAGGTTGCTGTAAAGATTAAATGAGATAATGTATGTAAAGTCCCTGGCATACAGTAGGTGCTGGATAATGGCAGCTATTATTACTATTCCTGCTGCTTCATTGCATTCTACAAGCTCAGTCAACTGCCCAGTTCAGAGCAAGGTGTTGCCACTAGGGGCCTCCCAGCCCTTGGCAGGGAGCTCTCAGTCCCCCTCACATCCCCCCTGATCCCTGGGGAGCAGAACCAAGGAGAAGACACTGTCTTATTCTTGCCTCCACATCCTGCTCCCCCACCAGCCTCCCCAGCAGGGGAGATTTTGATTAAGGTGTTACTTCAGACATCCAGCAGATCTTTCCCTTGAAAAGACAAAGAGAGAACCTGGGCATTTTTCCACGGATACTTGCTGAGCCAAAGGGGATGTGGTACCAGGCATGTGGGCAGCTGGGAGGAGCGTGGCCCTTGACCCAAGAGTCCACTTTGGCTGAGAGCAATCAGGCCAGGGTGGGGTCTAAGATAGGTCTTATCTGCCCACATTCTTCTCCCTGTTTGGTTGATTGACCTTGGCCACCATCTGCTCCCAGGTATAATGGGAAGGCTGGAGCCCTGGGCTCCCAGGCCAGAAATCCTCACATCTCTTATTGCTGAAGGCACCCACTCGCTATGAGGCTGACAAGATTTGGGGCAAGCCTGTGAAGAAGAGAAACTACCACCTATCCATTCCATCAACCAACAGCAGGGTACAAAGAAGCTTTAAGAGCTGAGGGCTGCAGAGAAGCAGAAGCCTCATCTCTCCTCTGTTGCTTCAAGCAATCTAACCCTGCTGGGGTTCTGTCTTGGATCTGGACTCAGCCTCTCTTTCTGGTAACTGATTCCTCAGGCTCCTCCTCCCTGCCCACCCCTCAACAAGATCCCTTATGGTCTCTCCCAGAAGCCATTTAGCTGCCCACGGGAGATCTGGGTTAAGCCAGCCCTTTCAGGAGCTCTATTTCCTCACAGATCAAATAGAAATCATAACACATAACAATACCTATTCTTGCTTCCTCCCTGTGGAGCTGTGCAGGTCCAATGAGATAATGTGTATGAAAGCATTTTGAAAACTCTCAGACCCTCTACCAGCCTTGTCGTGCTTATGTGGCAGAGCTCAGTCCACACATTAGCCCAGCTACGGCCTCTCTTCAGTCCACCCTCAGCTCTTTATGTGAGTAGCTGTCAGGCCTTTTCCTGAAAACAGGTTTGGATTTGGAAAAAGAGGAGAACATAGGCAGACCATCCAATGTTGGAGGGGCAGGAGAGGGGCTAGTAGAGAGGGACTGCCTAAAAAAGGCTCAGAGAGCAGGGAGAGGCTCAAGGACCCACAATTATGCTTCAGCTGCTGTGCACTTTGCCCCGGGCCCTGGGGACCAGGGGCCTGTTGATCAGACCAACTGCCTGCTCCAACCAGCTGTCTGTATCACCTCCCACCCCTGCCAACTGGCTCCCAGCCACTGAGAAGGCCTCTGTGTCTTTCCTGTGTCAGGAGGCAGGGACATGTGTGGGGACAGGTGTACCCTCTGGCAGGGGAGAGCAGATTCCTGGGAAGCAGGGGATTAAATGCTCAGTCTCTGAGAGGCCCCGCCAGCCTGAGGAGCAGCTTCCCCTTCTTCCTTCTCTCTCTCTGTTTCTCTGTCATGTGGTTGCAAAGGAATCCTGTAGGCCTCTTGCACATTGAGTGGCCCTGCCAGGGCCCCTTGGGCTGAGCATCCTCTCTCCATCCTTTGAGTCACGACTGTCTTGATTATACCTCTGTTTTGGCATCTATCTCACGTAGGGAGATTATCTGTTTCCTTGGTGGTGTTCTCAACCAAACCATGGGCCAGAAGGGCAGAGAATGTAGCCCCAAGGTCTAACCGAGAGCTCAGCACATCGCAAGTATTCAACAACCATTTGAATGGACTCTGGCACAATCCAGTGTCGGAACACTATGCGTTTTTTCTTTCAACTCAGGTGTTTCTCTGGTAGAAACGTCTGGGTTCTCAGAAGCATGGGCTCCTTCCAGGTGTCCACTCAGTGTGGCACAGGTGGAGCATTGATTCTCTGCACCCAAGCTCACTCAGAAAAGAGCTCTGGTTCCCAGTTTCACCACTGGAGAGCTCTTCTACCTGAAGAGTGACTTGTTTGCGCCTAATGATGGTAACTGCCCAGGGACTCTGTCCAAGATGATAACAACTCCCAGAGGCCTTCCTGGCTCCACTCTGGATGGCCTGGATCCCATAGGTCTGTTGTGTTCTTCAAGATCTTCAGAAATGCAACTGATTCCAGCAGCTTCCCTCTGTGACCTGTCACTGCAGCTAAGACTCTGATAATGTCCCTGGCTGTGCTGGGCCTCACACCCTGTGGGCTACCCAGCATGCTGAAATGAGAGAGTGGCAGGGAAAAACAAAACATAGCAAAACAAAAATACCCCATCCTCTGCACACCCCTGCTGAGCCCTTCCCACATCAATCTACAGGGCTCAACCAGGCCAAGGAAGGCACCAGTGGTGCGGGGCCCTGGGGCCATGGGAGCCAAGAGCTCAGTATGAGTCACCTTTAATTAAGAGTATTTCTTAAGTAAATGACTTAATAGGACAGTTATATTCATTAGAGGCGTAATTACAAGACATGAGATCAAGCAGGAAAGAATGCAGAGCGTGAGCCTGGAATCCAGTGGGAGGCAGCTCCGCAGTCCTGGCGGTGGAGGGGGCAGGAGCAGGCCATCTTCAGATTGTCTAAATCTCAGCACCACGCCTGTTTGCCAATCCAGCCACCCTCATATCCCTGCACTCGGGCAGGAGAGGGTGGGGAAAGCCTCAGCGGTAATTAAAAGGCAATAATAATAAACCCTAATTGAAGCGTCCTAGAGTGTCCCATTAAACTCTGAATCAGCCCTGACAATGCGCCTGCTGATGCTGTGGACACACTCCTAGAGAAAGCTCCCTTTCCTCCAGCAGAGACGAAGCCCATCCCACCACCCCTCACTCTGCCTCATCAGGTCCTAGACCAGGTGCCCGACTGTCACCTAGGGATGCAGAGCCAAGTGGCCCTTAGCTCGGGAGATTTTAACTTGGACCTTTAAGAACTCTGAAGGCCTGGAATTATTAAAAGCAATTTCTCCCTAGACAAAGTATTACCCAGAGTATCTTTGTTTCCTCCTACCCTATGCCCCACCCAGTCCACCCCCCATCAGTGAAATTCTTTCCATAGCCCCAAGGCAGAGTTTTATTATGTTTTGCCCTGGCCCTAGGGCCTGACATTTTATTAAAAAGACTCCCCCAAGGAGCAAAGATCATCTTTATCAGTGGCTCTCAAACTTAAGCATGCGTAAAAATCACCTGGAGAGTAGGTAAAACCCAATTTCCTGGACTCTATTCCCAGAGTTGATTTAGTGGCTCAGGCTAGGGATGCTCACGTCTAATACACTCACAGGTTTGCTTGTTTGAGGACCACACGTTGAAAACCACCGATAGCCACAGGGCCACCTCTTTATGGGGACGTTCAATCGGCCAAAATGTGAGAGGCTGGAGAGCTCAGAGACTTCATGGATCCCAGCCCTGAGGTCTTCACAGTGCTTCCCAAGTTGGCCCAAAGCTGCCTTTCCAGACTTAACCCCTCTGCTCCCTTGCCTGCCCTCAAAGCTTTCTAAAGAGGCTCTGCTTCCCTGCATTTGCTTATGTGGTTCCTTCTACCTGGAATGTTCTTTGACCCCATTTTCACCTGTATACATGTTTTCGATCCTTTAAGGCCTAGGAACAATGCTATGTCTCTCACGAATCCTCCTTGGACTCTCCATCTAGAGCATTGCCGTACAATAGAAATATAATGTGAATCACAAACGCAGTCTACACGGGCAATTTTAAATTTTCTAGCAGCCACGTTTTAAAAAGTAAAAAGAAACAGGTGAGATTCGTTTTAATAATAGATTTTATTTAACCCAAGATATGCATAATTTTCTCGTTTCAACACGTTCCTTGTGAAAATATTATTAATGTGATATTTTACATTCTTCATATTCAGTCTTCAAAATCCAGTGTGTGTTGTACACTTACAGCACTCTGAGTTAGGACTGGTCACATTTCAAGTGCCCAATAGACATGCAGGCCTAGTGGCTGCCATGTGGGATGGTGCAGAGATGGAGATGTTTTCTCTTTGATCTGAATTCCCCCAGCCTCTTTCAGTTCTTCTCTTAGAACACATACCACTTTTTGGTTGCTGTTTGTACTGCTAGTCTGTTTGCAGCTTGAAGGTGATTGTCCATGTTTTAATGCTGCTGCCGCTTTCCTGTTCCCTTGAAGTGGCTGGCACTGGCCTGTAACTGGCTTCCACGAAGGACAGGATCAATGAACGCTGGTTGATGAATGAATATAGGAACACTTGAATATATGAAAGATAGAGAAGGCCCATGGAAACATCGGACTGTGAGGGACATCTCCCGGTCATTGTGACATTGCTCTTCTCTGATTTGTGTCCTGCTATTGGGGAGAGAAGAATTCGATTTTGTAAATCTCCCTCCCCCTTTATAAGTTTCCTGTTTCACTTTGCTCTTCAACTCAGTGCATTAAAAAAAAATCCCACCAGGAGGGCCCAGGAAACAGGAAAAATAGTTGTGCTATTGGTTTCATGTTTGGAGAAGAACAGGGTTCTCACTATCTCCGTGGCACTTGGCGTGAAAGTGAGCTTTGTTGCTGGAGACACTGCTCCCATTCAGGGCCCCCTTTCCCAGCTGCTGAGAGCCGGGCTGTGTTTTGACAGACGGGCCGAATGCAATGCAGACAGTTGTTTTAATTTCCAGCCAGATGCAGACATCACTCACGAGGAGCCCAAAATCCAAGGAAGGGAGGCCGGGCACTGCACTTACTGCTCTCAGGCCTTGGAGGGTGGGTGGGGTGGGGGCTGGCGGAAGCAGACCAAGGCAGCTAGGGTCACAGATATCTTGAAGGGGCTGAGAGACACCCCAGAAGAGTCCAATGACAGGCACCTGTCCAGAAGGTTTCCCTGGTAGGGATCACCGGCATCGAGTCGGGTTTCAAGGGTTGCACATTGAAGTGATGGGAAATCTGTTGGTGGAGGCAGTGGCTGGGTGTTATCTGTTAATTGTACAGGTCGAACAGGACAAAATCATAAACAGTCTCAAGGAGGGGTTAGGCAAACAGTGAATAGAATCCTGGGATGCTAGAATCTGAAGGGACTAATGCAACCTTCCTCTGAAGGCAGAAATCCCTTCCAAAGCCCCCTTCTTCAGCTCTACTTAAGCATCCCAGTGATGGGCGTTCCTTTGGGAAGTGGGGTCTGTTGCATTATTGGACAGCGTGACTTCCTTTATCGGGCTCTCCTGAAACTTTTCACCCATTAGTCCTATTGGAGCCACCCTGCTGCCCTTCAGACGCTGAAAAACAGCTTCTGCAGCTACCCTGAGATTCCTCGTCCTTGGGCTAAATAAACATACCATGCCTGTCACCTGTACCTCAGATATGGCATATGGGTCCCTTCCCATCCTGGTCACCCTCCTGGAAAAGATCTCTGGGTGAGCAATACCCCTCTTAGAGCAGAGACCGGAGCTCAGAACTCCCCAATGTAGGGCGGCTTCTCTCAGTGTTGATGCTATGTGTTTGTAGCCCATAGTCCAGTTAGCACCCCACTATTACATCACCCTATCAGGTCATACGAGGCACAGACTCAACTCAAACCCTCAGGCCATTCCCTGTGAGTTCTTTCCAGCCAGCTATCCTCCAACCTACACTTACAGTGTTAATTTTTTTAAAAACCGACGTTCAAGGTTTTGCACATATACTTCCAGCATTTCATTTTTTTTATTATTATTAAAGGGAGATTAGGGATGTTTAAATCTGATCATGTCACTCACTTATAGAAAATCCTTGTAATATGGAATAAGTGTTATAATGTGATGAGACTCAGAAGGGGGCACCCAACAGAGACAAGGCAAGCTCCTTGGGCTAGGATACGAGAACTTGCGTGATCTGGGCCCTGTTTACGTCCCATCAGCTTCATCGCTAGCCCTGTCCCCATCCAGTACACACACTCCCCCCCAAGGAATCTGCATTTGTCCCTGCTCAACTTTGCTCGTGGTACTCCCTCTGCTTGGAATGCCCGTCAGGTCTCTGCGCTGGTCCACTCTTACCCTTCAAGGCTCACCCTTACTGCCGGAGCACCTTCCTCCCACAGTTGCAGAGAGCACTCCTTCTCCAGGCTCCCAAGCCTCCAGGACTCACACCAGCCCCATGCAATCATAATAATGGACACACCGTGGCGCAACTGTCAGTTTGTAGTCGCCTACTCCTGGGGGACAGTGAGCTCTGCGAGGGCAGGGCCTGGGTCCTGGTTGCTCTGGTTTCTCTCTTGCCTAGGACCAGTGCCTCCACGTACTTGGCAGCTGGTAAACACCTACTGAATGGACAGTGTTAGCATCATCCCAAGCGTCTCAGGAAGATGGTGTGAATGGCGCCTCCATCATATCCTTGGTCCCCCTGCCGGAGGCAGGACACAGTGCTGCCCAACCACTGGTTACATTTGCACTTGAGCGCACACATCCAGTAGGTGGGAGACCTCTATACCCTAACAAATGAGAAAGCATGCCCAGTCTAGCAAATGATTTTGCAGCCCAGCAGTCTCCTGCCCCAGCAGTGACAAATACCTAGGGCCTATCAAATGAAGGCTTGACCCCCTTGCCTGGCCTTTATTGTCACACACGCTGGGCAGGTAGGCGTAAGTAATGTACAAACAGGCGCAGCTCAAGTCCCCGTAAGCCCCACCAGGAAGTAAGGAGAAGCTTGCAGGGGCCGCACTCTCGTGGAGGCAGGGTCTTGATCCGCATGTTCCCACTTCCCCCCAGAAAGACAGAATCAGACAGGCAGCTCATCTCTGTGGATGTTCCATTCAGCCAGACTTTTCAAAGGATGGGAGATTTACTAGAGAAACTGAATGCAGGCATCAGAGAATGGGATAATTGGATCCAGGTGGTATATTTGGTTGGATGTAAAGAGACTGTGCCATACTATGAATATTATTTGATGGGGAAAGTTTCTCCTCACCCTTTGTAAATGTTTTCTCTGCAGGCAGGATGTCTCAGCCCTAGCCCAGCTGAAAGCTCTTCAGAGATGAGTTTGTGCCACTCAATAGCCTTTCAACAGAGTTAACCATTTTCAGCACTTGCCACTGGTGTGCCCGTTCTGAGGAGAACTTTAGAGGCAGACAGAAAGAGGTTGGAAGATCTGCTTCTACCCTTGGCAAAGGCAGGAAGCCTTGGGTCTGCCACCTCAGCAATGCATTCTGCTTGGCCATATTTGCCTTCTGCTGGCAAAATAGATGAAACATTGTGGCCACTGATTTACCTGTCAGTGTCTCCTCTCAGGGGAGGTGACAATGCAGATGCAGACAAGCCTGAACACACATCCCTGAGCTCTTGCGACCCGACCTCACCACACTCTCTCTCCTCTCTCTGCCAGGTCACCAGGGTCCCCGTGGAGTCCTGTGAGCAGTACACAACCTGTGGGGAGTGCCTGAGCTCAGGGGACCCACACTGTGGCTGGTGTGCCCTGCACAACATGTAAGTTTGGGAAGTCCTGGAAAAGTGCCTGGAGGGCAGAGGAGCATCTTCTTTTCTGGGAGAGTTGATGAGGAATGTGATGGTGGTTTGCAGAGAGAGAGGCATCTTCCTCCTCTTCTGAGCAGTTATTCTAGCAATGGTTGGAGTATTGAGAGTGGGAAGAGGCAAAGAGGCTGTGGTGGGCTTGCTCTCCCCATGCAGTGCCTTTGCCTCTTTTCTCTCTCTCATTTTACTTCTAGATTCTGCCCTCCCAGCTTCTCTGGCATCATACCCCTGAATCCTTGTCAGTCCCCGGAAGGGAGGCTGCTGAATTTCTAGGTTTCACAAGCACTCTCGGTCTAGCCTGGCATAGGTGTCGCCTGCCAAGAGTATGTTGGCAGGAGTGCACGAGAGTTGGGAAGCTTGGGCTCCGGTTCACTACTCGTGTGGCCCTGGATGAGTCTACTGACAACTCTGGGCCTTGGTTTACCCCTCGCAAAATAGGGGCAATACGTACCTCACAGGTGCTTGTGAGGGTTAAGTGAAATAACGAATGCTTTGGAAATAAGGAAACCCAGAACAGGCTCCACGCCTCCAAATCATCACTGTATGGATGCTGTCCCCTGGGGAGGGCCCTTCTGGCCTTCATTATTTCATGATTTCAGGAAGTCTGCATCTCACTCCAACTGGCCTCACATCCCTATTCAGTGACATCGCCTGCCATTGAACACCAGCTCAATAGAAATGCAAAAATCACACTTAAACTTCCTAATTCGAAGAGCCCCAGAGGGAGAAAAAAGGGTGAAAACTCGAAAGGCAAAGGCGGGAGCTGGCTAGGAATTCTGTTCCCCAGTGGAGCTGGAAACTCCATGGCTCAGTGCCAGCCAGCAAAGCATCTCCATGAAATGTGCTGGGTTTGGGGTGGAGGCGGAGGCGGAGGGCCAGAGTTCAGGATCCCGCACAATAGCTCTTGGCTCCCAGCCTCTGCAGCAGGTGTTTGGAGGGCTCTGGAGGGAGGGAGGGAAGCAGGCGCCTCACAGATGCAAAATCCGGACTGGATTTGAGCCCACAAATACTGGGTTCCCTGCTTGAGTTTGGAGGGAAGAGACTCCTCAAAAAGTTTTGTGGAAATAGTCTTACCAAATCCCAGACAGCGAGTCTCCATTTAGGCCAGACATTGGCAAAGATGCCAATGCTACCACATTGCACCCCAGAAATAGTGAAGCTTGGCAAATCTGGGTGGCGTCCTGTGAGGCTGACCTGCCAGCCGGCAGGCTCTCCCAAGGGGATGGCTTCCTCCCAAGACCCCCACAGCTGCCCACTGGCTCCGTACAGTGTCCTGGGATTCCTGCATGCCCGTTCTGCAGCAGTCATGCGAAGCTCGAGCACCCACTCCCTAATGCTCCCCAGCCTGCCCTCCCAGCTTCAGTGCCTCTGGCATTCTCACATATAAAGCATACCGGAATTAGAGATTTTGGTTTATCATTTATTTGACAACAAGGACATCTGCCTCCCCCACCTTGTACCAGCCCCATATAAATCACCATCCGCCATGCCCAAGGTTTCCATTTGCCCAGGCCACCCCTGGCATTCTCCCGGTCTAGGTCTGCCATGCCTACTAAGATGACCAAACCACATCAGGATAGTCTCAGATTTCCTCTGTCCTCTGAACTACTTACCTATTGCCAGAGAATCCTCCCTACCTACTACGGCACACCTTTCCTCCCTGCTAGTCTGCCTGCAAGTGCTCCTGAGGACCAAAGTTTTCTCCTGTTTCTTCCCAGAGGTTTGCCCTCTTCCAGTAATTCTCTTATCTGGTCATTCTCACCTTCAGGAGACCCTCCCACAACGGCCTCCTGGCCTCCCACCTGTGTCCATCAGCCTGCCTGGGGGACAGAGGATTGAGAAGATGGGCCCAACTCCATTAGGAGCTGCCTGCAGGCACAGCTCCTAATGGAGGCAGAGCGCTGAGGGAGATTGCTAAAGAGCCTCTGGGTCCGGGGGATCCGAAACCTTCCTGTCTCTTCTGTTCGCCTTGCTCTGGCAAGTGTGTTATTGTCTCCCAGGCTATTTATCTCTGTTAGGGCTGTTGCCATAAATAGTATGATAAAAAAGAACCATTTCAGTGAGTCAATGAGATAAAGGCTCCAGTCAAGAGCTCACTTTAGAGCTATCTTAAGGATTCACTTAAACCTCAATAATTCTTTTCTTTGACAGCATTCATATTTAGATCCATTATGTGCCTGGAAAGGAAGAGAGGGAGGGACTTGGGGGGAGTTGGGGTGGGAATCACTGCTTGATTGTAGAATCTCCTAGCTATGGGCTATTTGGTTTGGAGAAGCTTCAGCCCTGGAGGCTCCCGTGGTGCTGCCGGGGGCCAGCAGCTCCTGCCAGCCAGCGGGAGTCACCACACCCCCCTGCCAAGGTGGGCAGAGGAGCCCAGAGCCAGAGAAGATGATGTCTGGAGAAACAGCCACAGAGCTTTCTGACAGAGACAACCCTTGCTGCAACTCCTTGACTGTCTCTGTCTCCAGGCATTATTTCACACCACAAATATTTATTTAAAATATACCATGTGACAGGTAGAATATCTGAATGAATAAAACATGTTCCTTGCCTTCAAAAAGCCATTAATCCAGTCACAAGATCCTATGTACACTGTCCCACACAGCTAAGACGCTCCCGTTTTTAAATCCTTCTGATGGAGAATAATATTAATAATGACCATAAATAAGATGATGATGATGATGATTATAAGAGCTAACACTAATATAGCAACTATTATGTGCCAGGCCATTTCCTAAACAACAACTCATTTAGTCATCATACCGACTCTGTGAGGTAGGGTATTATCATCATCATGCTCAATTTACAATTAAGAAAACTGAGGCACAGAGCAATTGAGACTTGCCCAAATGGACACAGCTAGCAGGTAACAGAGCTGGGGTTAGAACCCAGCCACCTCAGCTCCAAAGTTCATAAGCTTAGGCCACCTTGCTAGGCACCTGGCAAGTTCTCCAAACTTCCCTCACTCACTCAGCTGAGCATCCCACACAGAGCTTAGTCAGTGATTGTTCTAAACTGCATCTCTGGTGTTGGGATTAAGCCCAGCTCCTCCTAGACCATCCTTAGCTGCTAGAGAGATGGACTACCCAGGAGGCACAAAGCCTCAGCCTAAGGAGAACAAACCTCCCTTACTCACCCCCAAGGGGCAATGGAACCAAACGACTGGGTCTCTGAGGGCTGACTTCATGTGGATCTGTGTCTGTGGCAGGTGTTCCCGCCGGGACAAGTGCCACCGGGCCTGGGAACCCAATCGATTTGCTGCCAGCATCAGCCAGTGTCTGAGCCTCGCGGTACAGCCCAGCAGCATCTCCGTGTCTGAGCACAACCAGCTGGTAAGTGACTAAGCCAGGGGGGTGGTGGCGGGGAGCTCACGGGTGTGGGTGTGTCCCTTTGACACTTGCACAGAGAACTGTAAATGGATCATATTTTAAATGCACCAAAGAAGCGTTATATTTATAGAAAACCTATAGTAACTCCTATTGTAAAGGGCACAGGCATTCAGCAGACACCCTGCAAATTCACCACCAACTGATCTGTTTTGTAAATTTAGATTTTGCATTTAGTAACAAACATCTACAAAGTAGTCCAATCCAATACCAAATGACACATTCTTTGGTATATGCTGTATTTGCAATTTTCCACTTGTTATACCCCCCTCACAGAAACCTGCAAGTTGTGTGTGTGTCTGTGTGTGTGTGTAAGAGACAGACAGACTAAGATTTAATTCAAAGTCAGTGTGTGCTTGAAGGGGAATACTAAAGAGAATTAAATACCCCTTAACCACCTCTCAAGGTACCACCTAAAATATTTCATGTCCTCAATCCCTGCACTATTATTGCATTCCCAAGGTTTTATCAGCATTCACTAATGTTAGTTAATGAACCTTCCAAGATTTTGCTTTATTCATCCCCACTGGAAGGTTTTGGTGCCAAAGGAGCTGAGGGAACAAACATGGGAGTTTGTTCCTAAACCTTTTGATCCCATGGAAACCAAAACGGGGCAGAGATTCAGTGGCAAGCAAACATATGGAAAGACTATGTGATAGCTGTTGTGACTGGGAAACCCACTGCAAATAAATATCGCCAGGTGTTGGTAGCCAAAGAGAAACCTACATCAGTGGTTCCCAACTTGGAAGCCTCAGAGTTATCACCATGAATCCTTATGGGCCCACCCCATTGCCAGACGGAATCAGTCACATTTCTTACCTACTATTTTAAATACCACTTAGATGCTATACAAATTCGCATTGAATTCACATACAAATTCATTGAGAAGTACACTGAATTCAGAGCAATATTTTCCACTAGTTATTTTCTCAATTGATGGACTCTTCTGTGAGTCTATGATATTTCCAACATTAAAGGGAGGGTCTTCAAAGGAGAAGGCTGCAAATTGCTGGTCCAGATCACTGGAACACAAGGTAACTGCAGACGCCCCCAGAGCCCTTGGCGACCACTTACCTGCTGGTCTCTTGTCTAGTAAGCTCCCACTCTGGTGAGCAGAGAGCCGGGAAGGGAAAGAGATGGGGAGGAAGCTCCAGTAAACCCACCAACTTGTTAAGCAGCCTCTGAACGCTTGCCAGGGTGAGGAGCTAGCTGTCTTCCACCAACCTGGCAAATTCTTGGTAAACCTCCAAATTGGAGAACCTTATTCTCTCCCAAGCCGAGGTTAAAGCCTTGTTTGTGAAGGGCTCAGCTCATGGCTTGCTCTCAAGTTTGTATGGGGCCTTACAACTAATTTTCATGTATGTTATGTCAAAATGAGCAGAGTCTGAGATGGGTTTCGGAAACTTTCCTTCTAGCACACCCTCGCCCTCACACCATGCTCTCTGACACTGGCTGAGACAGAACACTTAAAATAGTAATAATAACAATAGCAGTAATAATAAAGATCACTGACCTTCAGGCACCTGGCTGTGCCTCCATCATCGTGGAGTGTTAAAGCCGGAAGTCTACCTAGACCAACGTCCTTCTTTTACAGGTGAGGTAAGGAGGAATTAGTGAGCAAATGGGTCATGACAGGGCCAGGACTGGAGCCTGAGTCCCCTGAGCCCAGAGGGCTCTTTCTGCTGCATTGTCCCCTTGCTCCTGAGCCTCTTTCTTCCTCCCACAGCTCAGCCTGATTGTGAGTGATGCTCCCGATCTGTCTGCGGGAGTTGCCTGTGCCTTCGGGAACCTGACAGAGGTGGAGGGGCAGGTGTCTGGGAGCCAGGTCATCTGCATCTCACCTGGGCCCAAGGACGTCCCTGTCATCCCTCTGGATCAAGGTGAGAGGTGCCTGCCATGAGAGCCACATACTGGGGGCAGGGGGTATACTCTGTAACTGTGGCCCCGAGTAGAGGCACCGGGGGACAGGGGTCACAAATGCCAGGTACAGAAGTTGCCCCATTGAACCTTCTTACATCAGACAATAATATGGGCTTATAAAATTTGTTAGAGTTTGAAAGCAAACTGTCATGCGCCAAAGGGGAATTCAAGAAGGAGAAAACCCATGCCCCCTTTTGGCTTGAGGCTGCACAGAGTGCAAAGAGTCTTGCCAGACTTCCCTACCCTCCTAGGAATGGGAGTGGATGTCAGTGGTTTTCCGTGGGTTCTCTCCATAGAATGGGAAACTTGAGGGGCTCTGGCCTGGTATTTCTGAGAGTCTTTTAGTACCTGAACATGCCTGACCAAGGCAACAGGTCTGTGGGATCAGTTCATTAGCTCTTCCCTAAGGGGATGGGGGCCCGTGTCTGGTTCCAAAGTGGGGGCAGGCAGTCAGCAGGGCCAAAGGGACTCTTCTGGGAGAAGAGATCATTCTGGCAGGTTCCATCTAGCATCTCTACCCCAAGAGAGCCTTGGAGTAGCTTAATGGTTGACCCTCAGGCTGTCCACTAAGGTTTGTCACCCTCTCCTTTTTTTTTTTTTTTTTTTTTCCAGACTGGTTTGGACTAGAGCTGCAGCTGAGATCCAAGGAGACAGGGAAGATATTTGTCAGCACCGAGTTCAAGTTCTACAACTGCAGCGCTCACCAACTGTAAGCACCCATCACGAAGACTCTTGCTCTGGGTGTGGGTTTCTCCTGGGGCTCTGAGCTCCTTTAGGACAGGAATCATGTCTTACCCACTTCACAGCACATTGTCTGGAACAGAGTAAGCACTCCCTAAATGTGGATGGATTCAATTGAATGGCATTCCCTCTCCACGGCCTTTGATCTCATTCCATCTCCCTTGCCCCCCCCCCACCCACCCACACACACACACACACACTCACAGCCTACCCCTACCTTCAAGGCAAGACAGTGAAAAGATGGTTTGAATGAAGAACAAAGATTGTGGCCCATGGACCATAAGAAAAGTTCTCCAGCTTAGGCCAATTGGTGGTGGCTTTGAAGGCAGAGCTTGATGGCTAGTGGAGTCTGGCTGGACATGTTATCCATGACCAAATGAAGAGGGACTCAGCAATATGTGCATCAGCTGTGTGGGTGATTACACAAGGCAGAGGAGCAGGGAATGGGGAAAGTAGGCATACAGTTAAAGGACCTCGGCTGGAGAGGGGAAGAGGAGGCTCTAGCTTCACCATGTTTCCCTGCCCACAAGCTGTGAGATCTTAGAACTGTGCAGAAAGCTGGGAACCTTTCTTAAGTAAGAAGCAGGGGCAGGAGTGAAGGAGAGAGACCCAATGCTCAGTTTCTGCTGATCTTCCTGGGCAGAGAAATTGAGACTCCTTCCATAAAAATTGGGAACTTATGCACCATTGGGTTTAGAAAGAAAGAAACACAGGTCTCCATAATGGGGCCACATAAAAATCATGGGGGGAAGCGGCTGTGGCTCAATTGGTTGGGCTCCTGTTTACCATATGGGTGGCCCCGGGTTTGATTCCTGGGGCCTCCTGGTGAAGGCAAACCGGCCCGCGTGGTGCGGTGAGCTGGTGCAGCAAGATGACGCAACAAAGGGAGACAAGCAGACACAGAAAAACACAAAGCAAATGGACACAGCAAGCACAAGCAGCAAGGGGGTTTAAATAAAATAAATAAAAATGAATCTTTAAAAAAAAAAAAAATCATGCAGACAATGCGCCTGGAGATTCAGCAAGGGGAGAGGTCAAGTAACATCTCCATACCAGAGGGAGTGGTAACTGGCAACAGTCTAAGGTCCCATCCTTCCCATTGCTGGGGATGGGAACCCTTTGAGGTTGGTGTACTAGGCAGAGCTCCAGGGCTCAGCACTCAAGGTGGGGGGAGGAAGTCTCTTTGCTGCTAGGCCCTAAAGGAACCATGAGCCATTAAATTAAACAATAAGCCACTCCTTCTTGGCCTCCCTTCTCTAATCTCATTTTTTTCACGATTAGAATAATCTCCTACATTTGTTAAGGAAGGAGACATATCTGAGCCTCAATGGGACAAATCAGTGGATGTGCTAAGACAGCAGTAAAACAAGGGGTAAAATGGTCTGGCAGGACCAGGGTGAGGTAGAAAGTGGCTGGAGCTGAAAAAGACAGAATTGACCACCAACCACTGTGTGCCATCCCAGCTAACTCTGTTTTAGGGAATGTGAACATCTTAGAAAGAGAACTTCCCATGATACGCCTCTAACTCCAACAGGGTGGAGATGGAATCCATTGTTAGTAACAGCATCCCCATCTCCATGGCAATCCAATGTGATGTCACCACTTTTCATGAGGCGTTGCTATGGCAACAGAGATGCTGTCACAGGCAGGGAGTTTTAGAAGCAAAAAAAAAAAAAAACAGATCTCCTTGACAGCCAAGTATTGCCAAACACTTTCTAAGTTACCCTGTCTACTCCTGGCATTCATAAAGGTCCCAGAATTGAGTTCGATCCCTTCCTTTAATATGGGAAACTGAGGTCCACTGATAATAAGTGGTGCAACTGAGGTCACAAATGGTCCTCTTAGCCAGTGGAAGAGCCTGGTATAGAGCTCTGATCTCCTGGTTCTTGGTCTATTTCCATTATTTACTGGCTAGATCATCGTGTGGCCTAAGCTCAGAAACTAAATAATGCTGGGAATATCCAGGAAGGGATAAAAGTAATCAGCACACAGAAGATGAAGTGTAGATGGCTTAATGTACCTAATACACTATGGCATATTAGCCAGTGACCCCTGGATCCAAGTCAATGAACTGTGACTCCATCTGCCCAAGTGTGATCAGGATACCACCAGGTGGTGCCAGATTGCAAACCTGGCTCTGGTCCCTTCCAGATTGATGGAGTTGTGAAAGATTAGACTAGGGGAACTGGCAAGGAGGAGAAGGACCAAGCCCACTTACAGAACCCATCTCCATCATAATGGTCTGACCACACACAGAGACAAAATAATATACAGTCTCCGGGTGAAACTGGAGGGAAGGGGGTGTGCACCCTGGCAAGAAAGCACATAGCGAATGGTTTCATGCCTGGCTGCTTAGAGAGGGAGACGGCAGTTACCATTTAATACTGCCTTCTGCTCCAGAGCCCAATAACACAGGTGATCCAAACCAATTCTTACCCTCAATTGTTATTTAAGAGCTTGAAATAATAGGCAATTTAAGCACTTGAAAATAATATTCGCATTTAGCAATGCACTTTTTAAAGCTATTTCCTATACATTATCTCTGCTGACACTAAACAGCCCCGTGGAGTAGACAGGAATGTTTTACAAACACTGTTTAATGGACGACGAAACTTCATTTAGAGGGTGATGTGACTTACTTAGGGTAACATCAGTGGCAAAGACAAAGATGAGATTGGAATTGGATATGCCCAATTTCTACACCAGTGCTCTTTCAGCTTATAAGCCTTTCCCTGGCTTATAAGCAGTGGTATGCTGGTAAATGCATAACTACCAGCCCTTAGGGAAAACACAGTTTGTAGCATTTGCCAATTTCTTTGGTGTAAATATTCCCATCGTGGCTGACTTCAAGCTATCAACATGATGTCAGCCAGCTTGCAAAATTCCTGAAAATATAATAACTGGCTCTTGCAAGCTGGTATGGGCCAGCGCCAGCACATTACTGCTTTATAAGTTAGTTTATTTCCACACTGGATTTTCTTTCCAATTTTATGGTCCCATGAATATCTTGGATGCAGAATCCACAATTTTCAGTATCAGAAGATGCCCCATCACTCTACTTTCCTGAGGGTGAGGCTAGCTGAGATTTAAACACATCACGACACCTGGGCTATCTGACCTGCCCTTACCTTCCCTCTCTGCTCCCTTCCCTTTGCATCTTACTGTCCCCTTCCTTGCAGGTGCCTGTCCTGTGTCAACAGCGCTTTCCGCTGCCATTGGTGCAAATACCGCAACCTCTGCACTCACGACCCCACCACCTGCTCCTTCCAGGAGGGCCGGATCAACATCTCAGAGGTAAGCAGGGCTCACGCTATCATGGCAGTGTTCCCAGTGATCTAAATGGTTCCTCCCTTTTCAGATGGTCAGTCCAAGAGTTTGGCCATCTCCTTGCCCCGGCCCATCTTGGAGCTCTTGCCAGAGATTTTACACATTAAAAAGCCCTGTTAGTATAAAGCTTGAAAAAGTGGCAGCCAATGACCCAAGAGACAGAGAATTGCACTGTATCTACCAGACTCCTAAGACTCTATGCATTCAAAAGCTTAAGGGGAACTGTGGGTTGAGACTGAAAGCTTAGAGGAAACATATCCAACCAAACAGACTCCATGGTCTGGAAGAGAGCAGTGAATGGCATTGATTCTTTGAGTCTTGCTCTTTGCTTGGCTGCAGACCTAGTCTGGTTCAATAGAACATTCACTCTCAACCATTCTTTCATGCCAACCTCTCTTCCAACTGTAAAATTCAATGACTCTTTGACTTTGATGTATAACTGGGTGGGTGGCCTGGTAGAAAGAGAGAGAAATTCAGCTAGCAAAAAAGTACCAGGCCTTGCTAAAAGTCCCATTTTATTTTGTAGTCAATGCTCCATCCCTAAAACATAACCCACCTTTGTGATCAACACAGTGAAATATGGAACTCATCTCTCCAGAGACTATTCCATGTAATGATTACTCACTGGTATTACTTTCCTACAATTTCTCAGTATGCTTCAGGACAGTGAAGCTGGCCTGGTCAGTCACTCTTCATGCCCTAGCATGGCCAGTTCATTTGAATAACCGTAGAGATCGGATATATACATACAAAAGCACATGTGCCAACACACACATTTCCCTCCTGTTCCACCTTTTAGAAAATCCACAAACATAAATAAGTGGCATTGTAGCACTGTCATGTACTCCTATAGCCTTGCTATATACATTTCTCTCCTGCACTAGACTATAAGCACCTTCAAGCCATGAACTATATCTTATTCATCTCTAAATCCCCCACACCTCATTCAATGAGTGTGGGTAGAATGCATGCATGAAAGAATGGATGAATGAATAACCACTTTACCCAAATTCTGTTGAGGGGAGGGGTTTCTTGAGTTTACCTGTCCATGATTTTAAGAAATGGAGTCTCCCTTGTCTCCTAATCTAGATACCAGTGTTTGCTGCTTGCATGGATAAACATAAGAAAATAGCCTTCAAAAGGTTTCCCAAATCTTGGACTCTTCTTAACTTCTGAAACATGTGTTCTATTCAGCCAGGAAAATGGAGTTTGCCTGTCTTGAAAGGGAGAAACACATCTCATTGATGGTCCCCATGGGTGGCACTTAGGGCAAACCCACCCAGAGGTGCCTCAGTAAGATGGAGCCAGGCATCTAATGCCCTGGGGACCTTCCAGAGAAGGGTTTCCCCGTGACCAGATGGCATGTGGGTTTCAATGCAGCTGGCCTTGAAAAGCACTGCTCTGGTCTTAGTGAACAGTGGAAATTAATTCCAGCCCTGGCATTCTGTGAGGGTACTAAGCTGCTTTCAGGCCAGTCTTCTTACTCAGACAGAGAAAAGGACCCAGACGTAAGGGATGGGGCGGTGAGTCGCACAGCATGGGAGCCAGTAGAAGAATGGCTAAGGGGGGTCCTGACTGGCCAGAAAGAGCAGAAGCCACAGGCGGACGCTGGTCAGAGGCAAACACTGGGCAGTGAAAGATCATGACGAACCGCCTCAGACACTGCTCTTCACGATGGCCCCTTCTAAACTCCTAGTTTCCTTAATAAAATGGATCCAGGAGGACCCCAGAACAGAGACAGAGAGGTGAAGTGCGAATCTGGACTCGAAAGAACAGCTGCTTCGATTTCTCGGAGGGGGCCCCTCCTGGGGTAAAGAGAAACCTGAAGCCAAGCATGCAAAGGGCCTGCAGCTGGAGTGATGGCGGGATGAGTAATAAATACAAAGCAAGACAAATAAACTCAGTGCCCAGTCCATGGCCGGCAGGCTGAGCCCCAGAAGGCTAATTGGAAACACGCTGGCCTCCCTCATGCAGTTTAGAAGTCCCTGAAACATAGTTCCCTCTCAGCAACCGTGATTCAAACATTCCAAGAGCTGGGCAGGCCGGGAGAGAAGCTGTTGCCTCCCCACAGCTCAGGATGACATTAACGCTGAAAGAGCCTTCAGGGCAGCCCAGAGGCTTCCCATCTCCTTTTAGTTTCATTTTCTCTCTTTAAAGTCTGTCCCTTGGGGTTAGAGAAGAGCAGTCCCCTTTGTGTCTGCTCATCTTCCCCTGAGCAGTAATCTGTGGACTGCTGTTCTCTTCCCACTAACGCGCCCTGGCACCTGTGCCGGCCCCAGGGATTGGTCTCTGGAGGGCTGTGAGGGAAGCCCAAACTCCATCCTGCTCCTGGCTTCGCTCAGGAAAGGAAATAAGCTGCAGGTTCCCAGAGAGTTGCTAGGGCCACTTCCTCGGCTCCCTAAAATACCTCTTTAGTTCTCACCCATAGTCTGTCGTATATCCTTTCCTGGCAAATCACTCCCAGTCCCTGCTTCTTTCTGTCCAAAGCACTGCTTTCAGGAAACTGTATTCTTGAAAATTTGGGGAATTGCAAAGGGGCCTTTACCCAGCTTGGTGCGGTCTCTCTTAGGTTTTGGGGGGTCCTGGAAATCCCTTAGCTGCCTCTTTGGGGTTCATAGACTATCTCTTTTTACACTTCCAGTAAGGACCCCCTTGAATCAAAATTTTGTATCTATCTAATTCCTAGAAACAATATATAACCTATTAGCTCCATTGATCAATACAGCAACATTGACACATTATACGTTTGTAATTCCAATTCTTCCACATGCGGCAGGGGTTCTCAAAGTGGGGCTGGCCCAGCAGCATCACGCCACCTGAGCACTTGTTAGAAATTCACATTCTTGGGCTCTGTTCCAGATAACTAAAGATTGAGAACCACTGACATATGGCTTCTCAACTGATTCTCACAACAGCCCTCCAACCTCATGTAATTCATATTGGACATATGTAGTAACCAGGCTGCTAAAAATGTAAGGGCTTTGTCCAAGGCTACACAGAACTCAGGCATCCACAAAAGCTGAGTACGGTGTGCTTTCTACAGGAAATCGGGGACAGTTAGCTTGTCTGTCTCCATGGCCACAGCCACACGTGCAGGCCTGGCTTCAACTGCCCTGTACGTTCGCCGTCGGGGTTCAGGGACTGGGGTGTGGACGGACCAGTACAGATGAAGAAACTGCCTGTGGAGAATGGGTCAATATTGCTATATCTGGGTAAAAAGACAGTGCCCAAGGTCCTCTCCCTCCATGGCCAAACCAAGCCCACATCTTTCAAGAGGGCTGATGAACACAATTCCTTACTTAGGTTCAACAATGAGGAACGGCTGTGTAGAGCGAATGCAATAGCAAAAATAAAAATATTAATAGTTAACATTTATCGAGTGCTTGTTATGTGTGTAGTATTTTACATACATTAGCTCATTTTATCTCACTGCCTACTCTATGAAGTGGATCCTGTTACAGATGAATAAACTAAGGCTTAGAGAAGTTAAATGATTTTCCTATGATCGTCAAATAAATGCAGAAGTCAGGATTGATAGTAATTTTCCCTAGCTGGGCTTGAAATAGTCTCCTGATGGCACCATGTACACATACTCACATAAGGAATATGCAGGAAAGATATTAACAATTGTTAATCCAGCTTATTGCCACTTAGGATGTACTCTCATATCCATCTTTCATTCAATGGAAGGTTGCAGGTATTATCAGCACCATTTTGTAGTTAAGGAAAGTGAATTTCAATTGAACCATCTCTCAAGCCCTTTTAAGGTAACGAGCCAGACTTTTCCACTGCCCAGAGCACAGCACATCTCTGACGGGGCCCCAAGAATCTCTGCTTCCCTGGGCCAGATCAGGCTATGACACGGTTTTATCAAGCGGGTGTGCGTGAGAGTATGTATGGCTTTCAGCTTTAAAAGCTCATCTCCCTCCATGGCTAAACCAGGCCTAGTGAGATGTAGATACATAAATATCTTCTTTATGCTCTGTCCCAGGGGATAGATAGAACCAAATAAATCGGATTAGCTTCCCAGGATGCTGGCTGCTCCCCCTGTTTGAAGTCCAGTGGGTGAAGATAATGCCATTTCCACATGGGAGAAGCCGTTTCAGAGGGCTGAAGGGTCCCTGGCACAGAAAGCTGGTGAAACATAGCTGCACAGGGTGGGCAGTGAGGCCCCAAGACGTGGAGAGCTCCTAAGCCAGAGGCCCTCCCTGTAGTCGTGTCTACTGCTCTCCAGCCTCTACTCCCAAGTAGGCCATCTCCTTACCTTAATTTAAACTAGGATTGTTGCAGAAGAGGTGATCCTGGCTGCCCCGTGGCCTAAAAGGCAGGGGGAGGAATAAATTGACCTAGCAGAGTCGTTCCTAATGAGACAACTACAAGGCTTCGCAGTAGCAATGAAGTGTTTTAAGAATGTTCACAGCAGTCTTAACATTTGCAGAAAGAGCTTCTTACAATTATTTGCTTTCTTGTTCCTAAAACAGCAGACAGGAGGGGCATGTGTGCATGCATGCGCGTGTGCCCTTTTGTGTGTGTATACTTATGGAAAGTGACCAAGGTGCAAATGGCCTCATTGTATCCTGATGAAACCCATCACCTACCTCCAGCAGCCCCAGGGGTACAGGAGTTCTAACAATGAGGCAGGTCTCATTGGGGCTGGCAGGTCTACTGCACCTGCCTCTAGTCCCCACCACAGCCATTCGCACCCAAGACTCTCTGTTCTCTCATTAATATATTCACCAGAACCACCTCACAACCCAAAAGCGTCTATCTTTCCCTACTTTCCAAACTGGGGCACCAAGCCCTTCTTTCCTTTGCTCAAGAGAATAGAAAGAAAAGTCCTACTCTCTCTGGCCTGAGAGAAATAACCAAATAAACAAAGCATAAGACATCCTCTTCTACTGAGACAAGCTTGGAGCCTGTTTGGGCATGTTGCAAAGACCCTAATTATTGTCCTTGCTTCCAAGTGTCTAAAATAGCAGGCCATGGAAAACTTCTAAAATTCCAGATTCCCTTTTTTTAAAAAAAGAGTACCCATTATGTCTACTCATGATTCTCCAAGCATCCAAGCTGGACCAGACCCAACCCAGCCAAAAAGATGAGGATGCTTGTCTGCTGTTTGCTCATTTTTGGTTCAAGTTAAAAGGATCACACGATCTTATTTAGCAACCCAAGACACATTACTTCCCAAACACACATCTTTAAGACCCTTCTACTTCTACTGAAATTTGAATTTGTTTTCTGAGCTCATTAGAGATGGTCATCATTTACAATATATCAGCTGGTTCAGAGCCTGAAAATCTGTTCTACCTTTCTCTCTCTCTCTCTCTCTCTCTCTCACACACACACACAAACACACACACACACACACACACCATTACACCTCAGCCTTATTTCTAACCTAAATTAAAATTCTACTTTACTAGACTCGATAGGGTTTTTTCCAGCCACTAACAGTAAATGGTATCTCCATTTCCATGGGATGCCTGGGCCTCCCTAAAGGGGTGTTCATTTTTTTCTTGGCTTTAAATACATGAAAGATTCGGTCAGGAGTGCCCGTAGGGAAGGAAAGTAAAATTGTAGTAAAGATCAAGTTTATGAGTTGGCAACTTGAGTGCCTGGCTCCTAAACGGGGACCCACCTGCTCTGGAGTTGCTGTCCCTGGCGGAAACTCCGCCTACCCTGGTGTCTTCGCATGTAGTTGGCCTACAGGCAGAGGAGTAGCTTCAGTGACCCCTGAGGTCCAACCAAGCCTTCCTAGATAGGTTTCTGGACATGCCAGCTTAGTAATCGTGTGACTCAAGAAACTGACCGTTTCCAACCCCAGCTTTTGGGAATCAAACTCCTTCTCCAGAGGGCAGGGCTTTCCCCTCATCTCTAAAGAATTGAGAACGTTGGAGCTAGAAGGAAACTTCGAGAGCGTTTGGTATGTAGTTTCATTTTCTATTTCCCATTTGCCCTTCTGCCATCAACGGCCTAGGATCCCTGCGCATCTGGCACTAGGAAGAAGACTGAGGATATGGAGGTGAATAAGGTACAGCCTAATCCTCAAGGGGCTGGCCCACGGCCCAGGGAGGAAAAACAAGTCAGCAAGGAATTGCCATTCTGGGGGGCTAAATCAATTACAGGAGCATGGCCATACCCCACCCTGAAGGCCAGGGCAGGGAAAGAGTCACAAAAGGATTTCTGGAGAAGAAAATGCTGAGGTTTTTTTTTTTGTTGCTGTTGTTTTTTGCTTTTAAACTTTTTGTTTTGCTTTGTTTTTTGAGGTACCAGAAGCTGGGGATTGAACCCGGGACCTCGTATGTGGGAAGCCGGTGCTCAACCACTGAGGCACATCTGCTCCCCTGAGGCTGAGTTTTGAAGGCTGGTTAAGAGATAATCAACTAAAGAGGGCAGGCAGAGACCAGGAGGAAGACAGATGGATAGGAGGTTGGGGTATTTTTGGCAAAGGGAAAAGCATGTTCAAAGGGACAGAGTGGATAAGGGAGATGGCACCTCAGAGCTAACCATAAGTTCAGTATGGCTGGACCGTGGGTGCAAGAATTCCGGGGTAAGAGATGGGGAGAGGCTTATAGTTGTGGGTTTACACCTGAGGCCTAGATAAGAAAAGTAACTGCCTAAAGCCAAACCGACTCCCTTGATTCCTTAAGACTGTTCCATTATTCAACATTGTCTGGGTTGGGCAAAGTTTCTCAACAGGGGTCACCCCTTATATTAAGCTTTTATTACCAAACTGTCTCACACCGCTATTAAGTTCAGTAATCCTGACCCCTGGCGCTAAATGCCAGTAGAGCCCCCTGCAGGCCTTGTTCCAACACCACCACCCCCCCCCACACACACACACGCCTTTCCAAACACTCCCTCTGGAAACCACTACCCCTGGGAAGTGGGTGGGGAAGCAGTGCATCCATCAAGAATTCCCCTAGTTGATCCTTAGAGATAGGGAGTGATTTGCTGTGGAGGTCGTTTCCACCTCCTCACTCCAGGGGCCACCAGGCTTGTTCTTCTCTTGGGGAGAAAGAGGGCAGGAGACAATGCAAAGGATCTGGGAGGTGGTAATTTGGCCACTGGTAGAGAAACAGCATCTAGGAAAAGAACTGAGTAAAATCAATCCCCTTCTTACTTTCTCTCTCTCTTTCTCTCTTTCTCCCACAGTCCTTCCAAAAACCCCTCCCTACAAAGATTTTCTTTTTTTGGTTTTTGTTTTCCAAAGCAACATGGCATTCACGAAGGGCCTGGTAATGAAATGAGATAAAAAGCCAGAGCAAGTGTTCAGAGCATTGCTGGGAGGGCTTGATCCACCTTCTGGAAAGCCCATCTCAGTGGGAGCTGGGAAGCTGAAGCTGCTGATAACACAGCACCCCTGGCATTGGACAATGTGAGGGGGCTGAATAGCTAGGGCTGGGTAACGAGATGGAACCGGGCAGTGGGAGTGCTGGGGTTGGGGATAGGGACGCATGGAGGCTCTTTTCTCCTGTATCTTAGGAGATAAAATCCACAGACTGCTACACTGGTGCTTTAAAATTAATTCCTAAATTGTAACACTCACACCAGATACAGAACAACTTGCAGGATGGCCATGACAATATCAAAGCTCTGGGAGCTAAGAGATAGATTTCATTTTCTGGCTGACTCCACATGTGCCTTAAATGAGGGAATGTCTTTCTAATGGGCAGCCCACCGGGAGACAGGAGGTCTGGTCTGGCAGCCAGCCCTGTCCCCTGTGCTGGCTCAGGTGAGTAGGGAGGTGTGAGCTGAGGACAGACGCAGCCTCTCTGCTTGCTCCCCCAGGACTGTCCCCAGCTGGTGCCCACAGAGGAGATCCTGATACCCGTGGGGGAGGTAAAGCCGATCACCCTTAAGGCTCGAAACCTGCCCCAGCCTCAGTCTGGCCAGCGCGGTTATGAATGCGTCCTCAACATCCAGGGGGCCATCCACCGAGTCCCTGCCCTGCGCTTCAACAGCTCCAGCGTCCAGTGTCAGAATAGTTCGGTAAGAAGACGAGGACCCCTCCTGGAGCAGGGCTTTCTGTCACACCCTTGGCAATGCCTAGGCCTCAGCCTGCACTAGAATCTTCCGAGTCCCCAGGCCAACCCCACATCCCCAGGAATGGAGGCACGTGCCAACGCCCCGGGCCACTCAGCCAGAGCAGAAGGGTGAATAGTGTCAGAGAAGCCCAGTGCCATGACAGTCCTAATGGCAGAAGCTGGGAGCTCTGTGTCCTGTCCCGAAATTTAAAGAGCATCTCTTTGCCTCTGGTGAAGCTTTAGCCAAAGGGAGTCAACTCCACCCCAAACCCTGTCGTCATTCAGGATGTGAATAAACTGAAGGGCATGACCCAGGGGAACCCTGAGGAAGAGACTAGCTAGAGGTAGGATGTGATGAGGTGAGGCGGGAGGGTAGAGGAAAGAGGAAGCAGTGGGATTCAAGAGCAGCAAGGGTTAAACCAATCCTGAATGCCAGACAGAAAGCCATGAGGTGTTTAATTATAATAGGAGCCCAGAGAAGATCTTTTTATCTGCCAATTCCCTGTCTCTGACTGTGGGGGGTCAGCTGGGAGATGGGGGCTGGAGGGGGTGACATGACAAAGGTGTTGAGGGAAGCTAATTCGCCTGGGAGAGATAAAGAGAATCTGGGCCTCTTATCAGGGAGCTGTCAGATTCCCGGGTCACAGGCTGCTTGATAGAATTTGTAATCCATGGAAGGCGGCCAAGCACAAGGGGAAGGCGGGATGAGAAAGAAATGGAGCACAACAAAGGGAGGAAAGGCTGGGGGCAAGAGTGCTGACAGTGACATGCCCTGAGAGCTAAGTGGCCAGGACTGGGGCAGTCCCCACGGAGGGGATTCCCTGAGGTCTCCTTCACAGAGGAGCCAGGGGCTGGGCCACTGAGAGGGGAGCTTCTGAAGTTAGTGAAGGGCTTAAAAGTCCTCTGTGGAATCAGCATGAGAGAGCAAGTCGACTCTTGGCCACAGCGTGAGACCTTTATTGGGTGGGCTGGTCAGCTTAATGCCCAGAAAGCTGTGGGTGCTCCCCCCCGCCCCAAGTGGTCTGTTGGCCAAAGCAAGGTTCATCTGCCAAAGGAGATGACCACCACATGCTTGGCCACTGACCGTTCTGCAGCCGCGTTTCACACATCTGCTCTACTCAAGGCTCTTTGGGGCTCACAGAGCAGCAAAAGGACATCGGCCTTGCCTCCTGAAAGCATATGGTCTTTCTAGAAGGACTGCACATGAAAAGAGGCAAAGTGGCTCATGGCAAGTGCCACATAATCAAGAGAAAGTGGCAGCCCCAAGAGCAGAGAAGTTGAGGGAGGGCCGGTGGGAAAGTCAGAGAAGAGACCTGGGGATGGTAGATCTGCGATGGACTTGAAGAATAAGGATGGGTTAAAGAGATGGCAGTTGTAGTGAGAGGGAGGCATTCCCTGTGAGATATGAACTGCATGAAGACACAGAGAGTGACTTAGGCCATGTGTTTGGAGACAGGTGGATCCAAAGATTTCTGTAGGAGAGTAGAAGAAGCGAGGGTTGAAGTGAGTTTGGATCAGACTGTGGAAGACCCTGAATGCCAAGCAAGTGGGTTGGGGCTGGATCCTGCTGGCATGAGGGTCTGGGAGTCAGGGAAGGAGGTCATAGGGGTGATTTGAGCAGCACACGGGGTTGCTCTGATTCTCCCCCAACTCCTTCCTCAGCTCAGAGGGAACCGGACCCCCTGGCTTCTTCCCTGCTGTAGCCTGGTCCCCTGTGATGCCAGGAGCTTCCCTGACCCCCTGGTGGAGCCTCATGAACCCTGTGCCTCTGCCCCTCTCCCTGCAGTACCAGTACGACGGGATAGACATCAGCAACCTGGCCGTGGACTTCGCGGTGGTGTGGAATGGCAATTTCATCATCGACAACCCTCAAGACCTGAAAGGTAAGTGGCTACTTCCGGGTAGAGTTCTGATCTTCTCACAACCCTGAAAACCACCGGGCAGCAGGGGTCAGAGCTTGCCGGGCACTCTGACATGAATGACACTCCCTCTGTCTGCCGAGCTCTTCGGAGGATCCTAAAGCAACATTTGGAGCCATCAAAGGAGTCCTGTTGGGAGCCCTGCTTTGCTACAACCAGAGCATCCGCCGGGCTCATCCATGTTATTCTTTGGCCCCCAGAGGCTTTGAAGTATCTGTGGAACCTCACCTAGGAGAAGAGCAGGCAGGAAAGACCTGCCAGTTTCCCTGGAAATGGAGCTATTGCTTCCAGCCAGGCTCTTGTCCTCTGTCCTTGGGGTCACTGCACAAAGGAGGTTTTTCAGACCACTCTTCTGGTCGTGAGGTGGATGGGAGGGACCAGCCTGCTTCAAGCTCACATCTGGAGCAAGGAAGCTCAGAAAGGGGAGCTGGGCAGAAGTAGGGGGCGGAGGGGTGTACCCCATTGAGGGCAACCCTTATTCATTGCCCTATAAACATGTGTTGATCATCTCCTCCATGCCAGGACACTCAAGGCAGCCAATGGCAAGATGCTGCCCCTGCTCTCTAGAATGATAAAAATAACTTCCATTTGCTGGGCCCTCACTATGGGCACAGCACTCACTAAGCAATTTCAGATTAATTTGCTTAATCATCACAACAACTCTGAGAGGCATGTGCTATTATTATTCTTTTTGTATAGAGAAGGAAACTGTGACCCAAAGAGGCTAAGAAACACGCCAAGAGTCAGTAAGGGATAGAGCCAGGGTGTGATTTCAGAGCCCACTCTTCAACCACATTACTGTAAGGACCTGTTGCTCAGGCCTCTGTGGTATTTGAACCCTCTTCCCCCGCAGCCTGCACCTGTCCTGTATTAACCAATTGGCTCCCCACATATTGAGTAGCTAGGATTTGTCACAAGCCTCTGCTTCAGTGTGACAGTAACCCTGTGGGAATGGGAGGAGGGGGGGACCAAGACCACTGCAGAATCTGCCAGTGCTGCAGCTCCCTACCCCAGATGCCACCACTAAAATCAGTGCTACTTAGGCTGAGAAACAGAAACGGAGCCAAAGAGATTTATTTCTCTATTTCTCCTCCTACCCAGGCCAAATGTTCTCACTGCTATGAGATGGGAGACATTTCCCCTGCTGAGGATCTGGGCTTGGTTCCCAGAGGTTGCCTTTGCACCTGGAGCTTAGAGAAAAACGGCTGCAGCCAAGCTGCCACGTCAGGAACCTCACTTATGGCTCCCGACAACTTTAAAAAATTTATTTTTCTTTTTAAAGAAGCTTTAGATTAAACAAATGTTACATCAAAACTATAAGGGATTTCTATATACCCCACCCTCACCCCTTCCCACACTTTCCCCCATTAACAACATCTTTCATTAGTGTGGTATATTTGTTACAGTTGATGAACACACATTGAAGCATTGCTACTAATCACAGACTATAGTTTACATTATAGTTTACATTTTGCCCCACACAATTTTATAGGTTTTGACAAAATGTATAATGGTCTGTATTCGTCATTGTAATGTCATGCAGGACAATTCCAATGTCCCAAAAATGCCCCCATGTTACACCTATTCTTCCCTCTCCCTCCCCTCAGAACTTTTGGTGGCCACTGCCTTCATATCAGTGATACAAGTTCTTCCATTGCTAGAATCATAGTAAGTCTACGTTAGTCCATAGTGGCATTCCCCCCTTATGTTTGTTCATTCCTCAGTATTGAGGATTTGGGGATGGTGATGCCCACTCTGTTTCTGATTGAGAGGGGGCTTAGACCATGGGGCAGATGGAGGAACTGTCTAGCTTGCAGTTGTGGATACTCTGTTTTTTTGGGATGGGCATTGTCCTTTTGTTATCATCCTATTTTTAGGATGTGAGTCCACTGTGTGAGTCCAGTGAACTGGAGAGTAGGTGTTGCAACTCTGCTGAGATTCAGGGCTCAACCAGCATATGAACAGACTGAAGATTTAAGTCTCTGGAATATATATGTAACAAATATAGTGCTAATTATAGGTTCAGATAAAAGGGGAAGAAGAGCCATGTGTACGGAAATTATAAATGAGTCTGTTACATTGGGAAACATATATTCCAAAGTAAGGCCAACTGACGGGGTATCGAATTCCTGAGATTGTCTGCTCTGCCTATAGTGTCTAGATGTCTCTAGATCCCTCAGGAACCCCACTGTTTGAGGCATTTTACTGTGGGTCAATGAGATCCTGCTGAGATGTGTATAAATGTAACCTCTGGAATGACCTCTGACTCATTTTGAAATCTCTTAGCCATAAAAACTCATTTGCATTTCATATTTCCCCCTTTTGGTCAAGGTCTTGCTAGCTAGTACTTGGTAATAATCCCTTGGTGCCAGGGAAGCTCATCCCTGGGAGTCATGTCCCACACTGGGGAGTGGGGGTGGGGAGGATAGTGTGTTTATATGCTGAGTACGGCTTAGAGAGACTTTACATTTGAGTAACAAGGGGGCTTTCAGGAGGTAATACTTAGGCAATATATAATACGAGGCTGATTTTCAATTTCACAAGAACAAGGTTCGTAAGTATAAGCATCAATAACAAGGGCTTGGCATAATGGTCTCTCCTCCTTCCCTAGGAACTGCCAATGTACTTGGGGGATTCTTGCCACTCTAATAGAGAATGAACTTTTAAGAAGTGTCTTGAGTGCATGAGCAGCATGATATTCATGCCTATATCCAACCCAGAGCCTGAGTGTTACCATGGGCTACACACAGGGTTGGGAAGAGAGGCAGTATAATTAGAGAGAGGGCTATATAGCCCACATTTAAACACTCAGTTTCTAGAATCCAACAAACCAGGGCTTAAATCCTGGCTTTTACACTGATAGCCATGTGAACTTAGACTAATTGCTTCTCTCTACATCCCAGCTTCCTTATCTGTGAAAAGGAGGAAAGGATGCCCACCTCACAAGGTCATTGGGAAGGCCAAACAAGCTAATGGTTATGGTCCATTTGGTACATAGTACCAGATGTTCCATGTGTACTTGTTAATTTTAAGATTGCCTGTTTCCTGTCCTCTACCTAAAGAAGTCATAGGCTTGAAGATGTTTAAATAGAGTCCCTGAAGCTGGGACTGAGGAATGCTCAACAGAGCAGGAGAAAAGAATGAGGGCCTATGGAAGACCTAAGAAAACCTCACCCCTGAGACATGTACCTGACTCCAGCAGAGGTGCTCTGCCCAGTCCTGAAAGCTTATATCCACTTGACCAGAAGAGTTGGAAAATGGCTTTCCAAGTAATTTGCTTCTGGAGTCAGAAGACTAGGGACTCCGTTCAGAACACCAGCAGGCACACAAAACACAGTTCCACTGATTGGTCTGCCCAGGGCTTTTCAGTCTGTGAGAGACCAAAGCAAAGGCAAAGGCTTTGTAGACTCCAAAAGTGGCCTATTAAGTGGCCAGTTTGTCTTCTCCAAGGACACACTGTCCATCCAGGGGACCTGTGAGCAGGATGGCATCAGTCCCCTTTCCTTACCAACTCTGCCTCCCCTGCTACCAGCCAACTGGACTTTCTTTTAGCCCAAGCCAACTCCCCTCTCACATCAATGCAATTTCCAGCATGCTAGGCAAGACCCTCTCTCTTCTCAAGGTCTATAACATAGCAGCAGAGCGAGTTGGGGTATCAGGATTCCAGGAGGACACTTAACCTTAGTAAGCTCTGAGAGTCATTAAATTTCTTTGAGCTTCATTTTACCTGAAATGGGAAAATTAACCCTCACCTCATGCAATAAGAGCTATATGTGAGACTAAGAGAGGTGGCAGCACAAGAATATCGCTTGAGATCAAAGAAAAGATAAAAACCATGTATAGAATATCAAATTCATTACAAGCATCATTTTAAGCACTTAACGTGCATCTCATTCAAATCTTTTTTTTTTTTCTAGTTAGAAACATTTTATTTAAATGTGCCAAATAAAAACCCATGTTTTCAGATTATAGGATGTTAATACATTCAACAAAAATTTATCTTACTGCTGTGAATTTACAGAGCATAATAATCCACATCCGTTTTGATTAGATGGTTGAAATACCATTCCTAGGTATCTCATTCAAATCTGACCACAAACATTATTATTCCCATATCATAGATTAGGTAAACAAGGTCCAAGGAGGTTAAATTATTTGTCACATTGCTAGGAAATGGTGAAGCCGCAATTAAAGCCCTGATCTGATTCAATCTAGAGCAAGAACTCTTAAATATAATATTATTTTCAGTAGTGCCTTAAACGATCGCCGAGAGGCTCAATTTATTATCAATTCCCCGTCAATAATTCTTTCATGGTAATCATGATCAGTGGTGTTCTCCATGGTTGGGGACAGTTCTTATCATGCCTGCAAGAAGAGGGCAATGGTGAGAAGCCGTCCCCAATCCCATGAGTGACTGCCTCCCTCTCTTTGCAGTCCATCTCTACAAGTGTGCTGCCCAGCGGGAGAGCTGTGGTCTCTGCTTAAAGGCCGACCGGAAGTTTGAGTGTGGCTGGTGCAGTGGCGAGCGCAGATGCACCCTCCACCAGCACTGTACCAGCCCCTCCAGCCCCTGGCTTGACTGGTCCAGCCACAATGTAAAGTGCTCCAACCCTCAAATCACGGAGGTGAGTCCCTCAATTTCCTAGAGCAGGTGGGGGCGGCCAGGAGCTGAAGCCAGGGCAGTGGGAGAATAGTACAAGTTGAGACTTTGTGGAAAACTTCTTGGCATAGAGTGTATTCAATGTGGGATGTATAAAGCCCCCCACACGTGTGGCAAGGGCTTGTGTTCAGATGTAAGTGACAAACATCTGGAGGTACATCCTCGATGGAATTTGTGTGCATGCCTACATGTGTGTATCCAAGACCCAGGGAGGCAGAGCCAGTGCAGCCTCTGGCCATCTGAACCAGGTGGGGACAAGAAATTAGCTCCAAGGTGCGTGATCATTGCAGAAAGCAGGTTTAGCCTTCCTCAGCTAAATTTCCTGAAATTTCCTATGGGTAATTTCAGGAACTGCAATTAGCTCACAGTTGCAAAGTTGGAAATGGAAGAAGAAAGTAAAGGCAGGCACTACATCAGCCACCATGCCATTTCTCGGGGTTTATTCTATGTCCCAATTTGTTTGTGCATTTTAATGAAAAGAAATGGGTAATTAATTATCCTGGAAAAAAAAAGTGTTTCCTAAATAGCAAATTGCCAAGGAAGATGAAGAGATGATGTAGATGAAAATGCAGCTGCTTGGATTTTTGAACGGCCTGGGAGAGGAAGAGTTGTGCTTCACTTTGGTTGCATTGTGTGCTGATCACTCTTTACTGTTCCCTACTCAGATGGTCATTTGTACTTTGAAACTAATTGCACATTCCCCACGGTGACTAGGAATAAAGGCCGGGCGAGGTACTACTGTGGGCTGCACACTTGGGAAAGCAGGGAGGGGTTCCCCCTCGTCTGCCTCTTCCCTGAGCCATTCCTGGTTTTCCCTGCTGGCCAAAGACAGCAGCTCTGGCTCTCATCTATGTCACACAGAATGTGGAGAAACTTCTGGAGCACCCCGTAGTCACCCTGAAGCTTCAAACCAGTTTAAAAACCTCAAGATTGAATAAGGTTGTCAAGTTGCACCTAAGGGATGGATTATTTGAAGAGGAAGCTAGTACTTACTTAATGGGTCATACCCTGCACGTGACACTGATTTAATCCGCACAACAATCCCTAAGAGGGAAGCATTCGCATCTCCCTTTTACAGATGAGGAAAATGAGGCTCAGAGCAAGTGAGTAACTTGCCTACGTTCACACAGCTAGGTTGGCAGAGCCAGTATTTGAGCTTAACTTTATTTAATTATAAAACTATTTTAAAATTCTTTATGATTTGCCCAAATAATGTAAAAGAAGTGGTGCTTCCTCCTCCTTCACAGCCAAACCTTTCCTAGGTGGTACAAACCAGATAAGTGCAAACCCATCCACAGGGCAGCACATCCCAGTGTCTCCTGCAGCTAGTTCCACATTCATCCCAGCAGGGAGGTTCATGAGAGTGCAGACACTGCCCCTCAAAGACTGGGCATCTTCCACCGCATTTTGCTCTTTGATGTGGCCCGTGACGATGCACACTGAATTTCTCCTCATCTCGCTCAAAGGAAACCCCTGCAGGGGCTTCTGCTGTTGCTCCAGCCTCTGCCTTGAGATGACCAGCTCCCTGTGCTGCTCAGGACTCCGTGCCATATCTCTGATTCTAGTGATTTCTGGAAACTGCCGGCCTGAGAACTTGCGCTGTTCTGTAATTCTTTTTGCTGTGGCAGTTGTCAGCCTCTATGTCTATAGGCGCCTGCGGTGAGGTGAAGCTTAAATGAGTCAGGGACTTACCTCCATCAGCATCTCCCATCTTCGCCAGCCCCCAGCTGCTGCGCCACCCCATCCAGACCTCCCTGGCCGGGGCCTCTTCCCAGACAGACTTCTCACTGGGAAACCTCAGCCTTGGCCCCTGCTCACTGACCGGGACAGACAGGCGCTCTTTTCACAGAAGACACCCAAGCTACACAGAAGCTAATTAACCCCCTGAGGTAATTAAGCTGTAATTGATTTTCCCAGTGAACATAACAGCAGGAGGCTGAGGCCCCAGGCAGTGGTGTCTCCTGTTGGTGTTTTTCAAGGAGAGCCTGTTGAGAAATGAAACAGCATCTTTAGGGAAGAGAAAAATCCATGCTTGTGACCTGAGCCACTTGGGAGGACATCACTCAGGAAAGCCCATGTGGGAGGGAGAACCCAGACCTGGGACATTTTATCCACTATTTTCTGGAATGTTCACTTTCATTTTGCATCTCCTACTCCCCCCCCCCCAATCCTCCTTTCACTTTTTAAAAGTCATTTTTCACTTTTCATTTTTTAGAATAGTTTCAGGTTTATAAAAGTTACAAAAATAGTACAAAGAACTTTTGTATACCCTTCACCCAGATTCTCTAAAATTAACATCTTACATAAGCACAGTGCAATTATCAAAATCACAAAATTAAAATTAATGCAATACTACCCCATAATGTGCATGCCTTATTCACATTTTACCAGTTGTCTCACTGACGTTCTTTCTCTGATCCAGGATCCCATCCAGGATCACATGTTACATTTCACAGTCATGTCTACTTAGTCCTTGAATCCTCAGCCTTTCTTTGTATTCATGATCTTAATACTTTTGAAGAGTACTGGCCAGTTATTTTGTAGAATGTTCTTCAATTTAGATTTTCCTGGTGTTTCGTCGTTATTAAATTCAGGTTATATATTTTTTGGCAAAAAGCACTAAAAATAAAATGTTGGTTATGTGTCAAAAAGATACAAGAGCAAAAGTAGAGGCTCCCAATGGTGATATTTGGGGCAATTTGGCAATAAAATAAATAATAGGAATGGAATAAAATAAGAATCCATACGTCCTATTGAAGAGTTTTTCTTTTCTCTCTCTCCCATTATTTCTTTATTTCATGGAATAAATTTACTTATTTCTCCAATTAAATAAATGGGGGAGAGGGAAAGCTTTCCTTCACAGTAGAATTCCAACTAATAAATGTAGAAGGAATTGTGGAAATAGAAAAATCACCCTTTGGCAAAGTTCACAATAATAGTTGTTTCAGTCAAGAAGTGTCAATGGATGCTAAAATGAGTGAATGAAAGTATCACGAGAAGCAGGAGCTTTACATAGTCTCAAGATATCTCCCCACGAGATACTTAGTAGTTACAACAGAAAAAAAATAATTACAGTGAAAAAACCTGGTAGACACTACCTTAACCAAATGATCAAAGTTCACATCACCAGTAATGAGAAATATCAACCTGATGAGTCTCCTGATAGGATGTACTGAGAAGGGCACAACCCCGTTTCAGTGGCATTTTAAACAAAAGTGCATGCTTTGTTCAAAGTTACTTGAACAAGAATCAACTCTTTTACTTGTCCTTAACCTTCTCAACTAATTCCTCGACATTGGCAAAGATCCCTTTCTTAAACTTTGTACCTCTGTGCGGTGTCCACCATACCCCTTTATACATACCTCCTTGTCTTCAAAATGTGTACCCCACAGGCCAACCACACCTGTAAATGGAAGTCATTTACTACAAAGGTCCTTCCTGATGAGTGAAAAGGGAAGGATTCTAAGCTGGTCTGTGATGGCTGCTGGGGATGGCAGAATTCCCAATCCTGGAAATAACTAGGAGCTGGAAAAGGTGCTGACCTGCCTGGGGGCAGGGAAATAATTCAGATGACCTCAGAAGAGTTCTTCTTTAGGACAAGGAGTGGACTCAAGCAGAGTTAGAGGAACAGCTGTGTTCTTCCTTAACCTCTCCTTACCCCACTGTCTCCATGGCAACCAGGCCCACCCCTAGAGACCCATCTTTTATGGCAGCTTCATGTACGACAAGTTGTACAGCCTATTGCATTTCCCAGTTTGCATAAACTTCAGCTTAGGACCCCCTCAGGACTCACTGTCTGCTCCTTCTCAGCCAGCTCATGGGGTGATAATGATGCTCTCCCCGCTGGGAGGCATCCCAGGCTGTTCCCATTTCAGCTGTCATCCTGGACATCTGTGCACATGTCACCTGTTCAACCCCTGGAGCAGGAAAAACGCAGAGGATTGGAAAGCCCATGAGATGCCTGGCCCACCACATTTCTGTGCTTCAGGGCCTGCTGGGACCTCAAAGAGGAGGAAGTTAAGAGCCGCCCGCTAGAAAGGAAGGCCCACAGCAAACAGCTCCCAAGGAGCAGCGAGTGGGCAGGACCTGGCAGAAGGGGAGAGGAAAGTGGATATGCTCTTGGGAAGAGAAACTTAGTAAAGGAACTTGGGAGCTAATGTGACAAGCCTCACTCAAATTGAGCGTTTTGAGGAAGGAGATGCCACAGTTCCAAAGAAATTCATCTGTTCATTAAATGAACAGTTAATAAGTGGCTACTGCATGCAATGTAAAGTACAAGGCTTGGAAGTTGTCTTAGATGGGGAGATAGGGATGCAGCGTCTCTCAGGAAAAGCCCAGGCAATCCTTGAGCACTGGCCACCAGTGGCTGCAAACTGCTCACACTGCAGGCTGCACTGCTACCTCCAAAGAGCCTAGGACTGAAATTTGTCATCTACACCTTTTGGAGTTGTCTCTCATATAGAAAGAGACTAAGCAGAACCCTAACCCCAGACCCGTGAATAGACTAGTCACATTATAATTCTGCAAGGCTTAATAATAATTTTTTAAACAAGCCTCTACTATGTACCAGGACCTGTCCACTTTGCATACCTACTTCTACTTCTCCCAACAACCCTGCAAGATGGCTGTGATTATCCTCATTTAAGAGTTGGAGAAGTATGGAGTATGGCGTAGGAAGGTAACTAATTTGGTCCAAGTCACATATCTCGTTAGTGGCAGAGCAGAGATTCAAAACCAGGCCCTTTTGACTCTAGGACGTAGGCTTAACCTCCGCACCATGCTAGAGGGTGCTACTTCACCTCACACTCCATGTACTGGGAAATATGTCTGTATCCAGGATCAGAATCCTTGTGGAAGACCCCAGGAATCCCCAGGCAAGCTGACCATTGGCTAACCTTTGTACTGAGCCTTAGAATAACCTCCACCCAACTGTCTTCCTAAGCATAAATAGGTGCACACTTATACCTGTGAGTGGGAAAAAACAACCAAGAATGGGATTTAGGGGTGCATTTGCATTTAGGGAATCACCTCTTGCCTGCCAAGAGTCGGAGTTACTTTAACTACTTTAATTACTTTAACCTTCTTGAGGCCACCAGACTGAATCTGGTTGTTTTCTGGAAGTTTCCATCGATGGGATGATGGTTAAGATGAAAGCTGGAAATTCCCTGGCCTGGTGGCTCTGAGCAGCTCAGCCTGATGGAGAGAGTCCAGAGGATGGAACACAAGGTGGTTCAGGTCTGCAGGTGAGAGCAGAGGTCAGGGTGAAGTAAAGGCAGAGC
Organism: Tolypeutes matacus; assembly: GCA_026826555.1. Taxonomy (NCBI): domain Eukaryota; kingdom Metazoa; phylum Chordata; class Mammalia; order Cingulata; family Chlamyphoridae; genus Tolypeutes; species Tolypeutes matacus. The sequence goes on from JAKSZT010053780.1 coordinate 3,990,944, forward strand.
AGGCTTGAAATGCAGGGGACAAAGCCTCAAGTGCTGAGGTTTCTTAGAGACTTACCAAGAGCCTACCAGCGTTTGGATACCAAGGAATGTTCCTGTATGTCCCTGAAGTCACCTGACCAAGTTATATTGACCAGTAAGTCCCCACTGACGGCAAGGAGTCAGGGACATTGATTTTACAGTTGTCTCTCCATTTACCACTCTGTAACTTCTCTACTTTATGAATTTTTCAAGTTCAGTAACTTCCCCAACAACTCACAAAGCCATGCTTTGAGAATATAAATTCTTTTTAACATTGTATTAGATACAAGTAACTGGAAAAGAAAAGCAATTGTAGAAAGCCTTGTCCACTGCCCTCTAAAACCAAGCATAAAAGATTTTTGATACTGTGAGAGTTTGAGATGATCCATCACTCCTGCTTCTTCCTATCCTCTAATTTCTCAAATAATTTAAAGCAGGTTTTTGTTTTTTTTTCCTGGATTCTCTCTGATGCAATTGAATTTGTGAAACTGTCTTGGGAGCCGGGGCATTAACAAGTATTTATCTGCAAGGCTGCATCCCATCTCTGCAGGAACGGCCAAAAGCCACCTGTCCAGAGCATGAGCGACTCACAGCAAAGTTCCCAACAAATAAATAAATAAGTCAGCCCGCTTTCCTGAGAAACAAGCCAGCACTCTGATCTCCTGTTCATTTATTTGCAGGCCTCATTAATATAACATCAATGTAACAAACAGCTAACGGGGGATGGTGTCAGGATGAATAATGGAGTTACTCTGCTGAGATAACAATTAGGTTTTGAATGTACTATCAGCTAAGACAGAGCCAGCAAGGTTTCATGCCGGGCAGGAGAGCTGGCGCTGCTGCTACCATGGATTCCTGCAGAGCTCGTCAGCTGGGATCCAGCCTACCGTGAAGGCCGTGCACACCCGCACGCACACACGTGCTCATGCACAAACACGCTGAGTTAGAAAAAGATGGGGCAATTTGCTTTCTTGGACCCAGCAGCCTCATGGCTTTGGGAGCCAGGATGGAGTCGAGACTTGCAGGCAAGAAGTTGGCACCGCTGCCCTCTAAAGTCGGGAAAAATACCAAGCAACAGGAAAGGAATAGGTGCCTTGGAGATGATGAACTATTCACATACTCTCAATTTGTCATCACTGCTTGCTGCAGATTAGGGCCTGATTGGGCAGGGACAGACTCTCCTGAAATCCCAATCTCAGACACAGCCACCTTTTTTTGTTTTTTGTTGTTTTTTTTTAAAGGAGGTACTGGGGGGGTTGAACCTAGGACCTCGTACATGGGAAGCAGGTGCTCAACCACTGAGCTACATCCATTCCCCACAGTCACTTTTAACACAAAGCGAATCCATCGATAGTGGGGGACGCTGATGGAGGCTGAAGCCATTCTGGAGCAGCTTCTCTGGAAACCTCTTCCTCGGCAGCTCTGGGAGGCTCTGATGTCAGTGTCTCCTATGTCCTCTTAAGAAGCCCATCTAAGGCATGGAGAATCTGCTGGAGACCATGGTATGATCTACACAAGTCTCCCAGAGAGGCAGGCGAGGCCATTCTGGACCATCTCCACTCCAGCTTCTCCCTGCACAAGCCAAGCTGCCTGCCCCTGCCCTGCGTCCTCCCTCCCCAGGACCAATATTCAGAGACTCCACCTGAATAAGGGGCTTGTAAAAGCAAAGCCACTTTTCCTCTGGACCTCGGCTAGCTTGGCGTCTGCCCTGATTTCCTAATAATTAAATGGTGATAAGAAAAATCATAGCAAACATTCCCAGAATGCTGGTGTCCAGCACAGTGCCCAGCACTGCACCCAGCACCTTATACCGTTTGCATGAGATAGAAGCTATCGTTATCACCAGCACTGTTTTACAGGGCACTGGCAAGGTGCCAGAACTTTCTTGAAGTTGCATTGATAGTTAGGATTTAACCTGAAGCTGCTTGACTCTAGAGCCTACATGTTTGACCAGTATCTATCCTTCACCTCCTTTCTGAGCTCATTTAGAAGATAGAACTCTAAGTCTGCAGGGCTGGAAGAGGGACAGATGCTGGCACCAGCTCTTCATCAAGCCAGCTGCAGAGATGGGAAGAAAGCCAGTACTCCCCCCCTCCCAGCATCCTTTGGGGAGACTAGACAGGCACGAGGGGGATGTCAAAGGAATATGCCAAGGGGGAAGTATAGAAGATCCATGGGCAGGGCCAGAGAGGAAGGAAAGATGGAAGGTGAGAAGTTCAGAGAGAAGGAGGTAGCTCCAGCAAAGCCAACCACAGAGCTCCTTGGAAAGCAGCAAGATACGACCTCAGCCAAGGGTAAGAGGCTGGAGGGCCTACGTGAGGGAACCCAAGAGCAGGATGGGCCATGAGTTCTCATGTCTGATGAGCTATGGGTCCCTCCCAGGACAGCGGGACGCTCAACTTCACTGGTGTTGCATAGAGGTTAAAAGCACAGGTTTTGGACTTAGACCTGGCTGGGTTCTGCCACTCACGCTGTAATCTTGAGCAAGATACTTCAATCTCTCTGGGGCACTATTCCCTCATCTGTCAAATGGGAATAATAACATAACTCTTTCATAGCTTGTTTTGAGCCCTAAATGGGATGTGTAAAGCCTTTGGCACAATGCCTGACTTATCATAAGCCCTTTAAAGAAGCAGAAGCCATTGTTACCAGAATCTTTAATAACCTGGAGCCTATGCCCCACTTTTGTCTTCTCTTCTGCCATCTCTATTAATCGGGAACTATATTACCAGAGGAAGGGGGAATCTATAGGATAGGAGCGGGGCTTTGTGAGGCTCCCTACCAAGCTTCTCTGGGGACCTAAACCTCTACCCTGCAGGAAGCGCCAACCTTGCCCCTCCCAGGCTCTACCTGAGTCTGAACCCAGGAATGGCCAGCCCAGCCAGCCCAAGAGCTCCCCAGTCTGCCTAGCCCTGGGCCTTCCAGCACCCCTGCTCTGCTCCCATCTCCCCAGCTGTAATTAATCCGCTGCATCTGCTTTCGCCCTTGGGTGGCTTTGTGGCACAGTTCCCTCCGAACTGTTCAATTAGTGGCTGCAAGAATCAGGGCGAGCGCAGCATCACGGCGGCTGTTTTCCAGGTCAGGGCACCCACGGAGGAAAACAAACATGACACAGGCTGGCAGGAATACAGATCTGCCTGGGGTGTTCCAGTGCTCCGCGGGGCGCAGTCGGGCTGTGCCGCTGGCAGGTTGGGTCTGAGCAGGTGGGGAGTGTGCCTTCCTGAAACAGGTTCCAGGAAGCTTGAGGGAATTCCAGCAGAAGGCAGAAATCTTCTGGTTCATCCCTACCAGTGGCACATCGGCTGTGGCCTGTCATGCCAGCCTTATCCTCCATCTGACTGGCTTAAGATGAGTAGATAAAGAAGCACACAGACAAAATTTGGACTAGTCACGTCTACACATGGGCATGGTCAGTGACTGCTTCTGTGGCAGGGTTTTAGGGCTGCTGGACCAAGCCCTTGGCCCCAAAGTATTTCCCATATTTTCCTCCTAAGGCCTGCAAACAATGGACAAACTTTTATTCTACAAAAAAAAAAAGGCAGTACCTTTAAGGCAAGGTAATAACATGACTTCAAGTCCCATTAAGATGCAAATCCAGGGGAAGGGATGTAGCTCAGTGGTTGAGCACCTGCTTCCCATGCACAAGGTCCTGGGTTCAATCCCTGGTATTTCCTAAAAACAAACAAATAAACGAAAAAGACAACTCTCATTGGGAAGCGGATGTAGCTCAGTGGTTGAACTCCTGTTTCCCATGTATGAGGTCCTGGGTTCAGTCCCTGGTACCTCCTAAAAAAAGAGAGAGAAAAAAAGAAAAGATGCAAATCCAGGAGAGAACAGCAGAGTGAAAATGGGGGAAAAAGAAAAGGAATGTGTGAAAGATACCAAGGGTTGACCCACTCCCAAGGCCAGCCTGGTTAACTGCACCTGCGAGCAGTAAAGGACAGCCATCTGGACAGACATGCCTTACTGCACATCAGTCAGGCCTTTGCTCCAGCCACTAGCCTAGTTTGGGTCACTGCCCTCTCAAAGGATGCATACAAATCAGAGAAAGGATGCACACAAATTGGAGGGTCCAAAGAAAAGCAGACAAAATGATCAAAGGGCTTAGAAAGCAAGATCTTCTGAGAATTGCAGAAGAGTAGCCCAGGGACAGCTTAATTGCTGTCCTCATATCTGAAAGATGTTTGATGAGGAGGCGGCTGCTCAGTCCTCCATTCGATGAGAAATCAAACGAGAAGTTGGCTTAAAGTGAAGGAGATGGTAGGAAGATTTCAATATTAAAATACTACATCACTCCCAAGCAACACAGCCACCTCCTTTTCTCCAGTCGTCAGTAAGGAACACAATTTGTTCTAGAATCTAATCGAGACCTGCGTTTCCCAGTAGCAGAGAATTGGGGATATTTATTGATAACTGCTCTGTTCCAGGCAATATGCTAAGTATAAGGTAGCTAAGCAAAAGTTAGATAGTTCCTATCCCAAGATTGTTATAATCTCATTGAGGAAGTAAGCTGTTATAAGCCAACCTACTGTTTGCTGTCTTAGAAGTATTCATGAAGTTCAGTGGGAGCACTGAGAAGGTGTACTAAATCTGCCCAAAGCAGTCAGGGAAGGCCTTATGGAGGAGATGTCTTTTGAGCAGCATCTTGCAAGACGAGTAGGTATTTGTTACTGGAGTTGCTTGACCGACAGACGGAACTGCTAAATGCACATAGACTTTGAATCCTATGGCCATGGAGATCTTCCAGGAAGAAGAGGACTGAGCCCAAGTTCTGGGGAGCCCAAGTTTAGGGGGTGGCAGAGGAGAAGAACTCAGGGGAAGTCAGCACAGAATTTAGGGATGAGCCTCAGTAGCTCCTCTTAGTAGCTTCAGAATATAGAGGAGAACAGCAGCTGCTTCTGGGCTCTTCTCTCTTTATTCTCCTTCTAGCTCTTGCTTCTGAGGTACACAGAAGAGAATTTAGATCATCTTCTGGACTATAGTATAGTATGTGTGGGAGAACATGGGGCTGAAATTAGTCAATATCTAAAATTCTTCCCAGCTGATTTTACAGACTTTCTTTCCCCTTCTTCTCTCCACACCCATTATGTACTCACACACTCACACACACTCCCCCCAAACTGTCAAATCATTTGTTTGCGTGGGTGTCTCATTCGGAAGCACATTCCTGAAATAATTCATTGAGCTTCATTGGGAAATGCTGAGCCTACCCCAGAATGGCTCGTTGCCAGGAGAAGGAAAAATGGCAAGAAGGGTGGAAGGATTGAATGAAGACCATTTTGGACAAGGCCAGTGGCCTCCCAAGTTTATTCTGGGTGAAAAGGTACTGCTCACAATATGCTCCTGTGCAGGGCCCAGAATCCCCCAAGCAAGGCCTTGCCCTTGGCAGCATGGCCCCTTCCTGCCCAAGCTCAGGCTGCAGGAAAGCTTCCAGGCATTCTCCAATCAGCCGATGCTCAGCAGTTTTATACCTCCCATCACCCCAGCATCTGAACTACGAGTTCCCCAGTCCATGTGTTCTCCTTCCAGATATATATAGGAAGATTCCTGTCTTCTCTAAGCTCCTTACCAACTCCAGCAGCCCATAGTTTTGTGGTCTGGGAAGGTGCAGGTGCAGAGGGAACACAGGGAAGGAAATCACCAATTATCCAAGGCCTACTCTCTAAACCACTGTATTAGGGAACTTCCAAATGTTATCTCACTTAATCTTCGCAGCATCCCTGCGAGGCAGGCATTGTTATCTGTTTTCTGATGAGGACACTGAGATCCAAGGTCACATAAGCTTATAAGTGGTAGAGCTGGAATTCAGATTCAGGTCTGTTTGGCTGCCATTGCAGATACCATCTGAGCATTGGATGGTCTCTCTTCCCTGCCCCAGAGTAGTCACAGCACAAGGGCCACCTGAAACCAGAAGCCAACATGTGTGGATTCTGGCCAAGATCCCAGCTAGTTTTTGGTTTCAGGGAACCTATATAATTCTGCCCTGCCTTTTCACCCTCTTCTCCTCTGAAAGTTAATTCTCCCCTCCACTGCAGCCACACAGCTTCCTCCAAGGCTCCAGATCTCAAAGGCCTTCCCTGGAGTTCCACAAGCAGTAGCTGAGGACTCAGCCAAATTGCCTCTTTATAGACCAGGGTGGAGAGGGCAGACTTGGCTCTTGAAAGAACCAGCCTTTATGGAGTGCAGCCCTGGTTGCCCCTACAATGAAAGCTGCTTTTGAGAGGAACCTTCTGGGTAGAGTGTCCTGGGTGGGTTTGCGGTCTTCCAGCTGCCTGGTCTGAGGTGGCATCCTAAGGGAGCTGTCCCCTCCTTCTTTGGAGAATCAATGGGTCTCCATGAAGCCTCTCCTCTGCAGCCTCTCCCCAGTACATGGCCCTGGGGAGAAATGAGGAAAGCCAGACAGCTGGGCTCCAGCTTCAGGCCACCACAGAGACATCAAGGCCCTTCCCCACATGCTCAGAGTCACCCGGAGGGCCAGCGGGTAGGAGCGTGCCCTACAGGGTACTTGCTCTTTTGTCCTGAGCACAGACCTCCTCCCTGACCCTCCCTGATTTCTAAGCTGGGGGAGAGCAAACACCATGTCCAAAGGCAAAGAAATTTTTCAAGTTCATTGTGTGTACAGGAGCACAGCTCTCTGGATAGGGCATGACATCTCATAGAATGGCAGTGATGGCAGAAGAAAAAGGCTCAGAACCAGAGGATCTCAAATGCCAGGCCAGGACTTAGGGACTTTATCTTGATGACAATCACAGCCACTGAAAGTATTTAGAGAAAGAGACTAGTAACCTGATCAACTCTGTGTTCCCCAAGGTCACCCTGGCCGCTATGAGAACGTTAGATTCGTACAGGGGGACAGGGAAGCAGTTGCAGTGAGTGTGGGTGAGAGATGGTCTGCCTTCACCTACCCTGCACCTGGAACACAGCAGGGGGCACCGATGCAAAAGGCACACTGAAACAAGAACTGGTCGGGCCTGGTCACCTTATATATCATCCATGGTGTGGAAGGGAAAGGGAATAGCCAAAGACACTTGAAAGATTCCTGGCTGGGTGCACGGTGATTCCATTAACCTTGAAAGAGAATCTGGGAGGATAATAAAGTTGGGGGTGGGAGGAGGTAAAATTAAGAGTTCATTTTGAGACATGGTGAAATTTGAGGCAGCTGAGGGACACACACATAGAAGTAGAGATGTCCAGTGGCAATTGGATATATGGATATGGAGCTCAGGAGAGAGGTCTGAGCCAACGATATAGATTTGGAAGTCTTTGGTAATGGAGGCCTTGGGAATCCTCTTGCAAATCAAATAATCACCACCTCCTCTATGTTTTGGAAATCCAGACTCTCACACATCAGTTTTGCTTTAAGTAGGGAGGCTGTAAGCTATGCCCCTTATAAGCCCCAGGGCATGGTAGTTTCTCTATGCCTTGCCCCCTGCCCTCCTTGGCCACCTACCCCAGGTGCTGGATGCGTAGCACAGAGCAAGCAAAGAAGATCCTCCTGGACCCAGCCTGTCCCAGGCAGTTTCAAAGCCCTGGGAACCTGGTTTCTTGACCCACGAGGATGCTGATGCCCCTGGTTTGGATCCTAGCAGCTATTAGCTGGGTCAGAAGGAATCAGGCTGGAAACTCCCCACCCCAAATGGTCTCTTTGACTTGTATCCTCACACCAAGGTTATAACACTGGTTAATAATTTCAAAACAAAAAAAGGAAAAGAAAGCTTTCTCCTCTAAACAGTATTAGCTGACGTATGCTTCTGAGCAGCTCTGTGCTAACAAGCGGTGCTACAGCACCCCAGCGCCCTGTCTGTGTCTGACACCGACCCTTGAATGTCAGAAGAGGGGCACTACAATGACTTACCAGCGGGAGGAAGGGACCCCATGGAACCTGCCAGTGCTGCTGAGTACCCACAACGCAATCCCCACCTGCTACCTGCAAGACGGAAGTATTTTGGGGCTTTCCAGAAAGATTTCATTTCAGTTTTTCTGAAAGGTTGTAATTAACTGCAGCGAGCAAAAGAATGTATTTTTTTTTTTTTTAAAGTGGGGGCAGGAGAGAGAACCAATCCTGACAGTCTTGTCGGTTCTTTTGGTAGGTGGGTTCGTGCCATCCAGGTGGTGAGGGGAGGGCATGGAGAGACTGGCTAGGGCTTTTTCCAAGTGCATGGAAAGAGAACCAGGAGCTAAAAGCAGATCCTTTCCTAACAATGCTCTCCTGCAAGGGACCTTCTCGCGGAGCCCAGAAGTCCCAGGTACCTGAAGGAAACTGTGCCAGGGGAGTGTGGCTCAGCCAAGATCCATTACTGCAGGATATTTTTAGAGTCTCCAGGACAGAAAAGGTGTAGGGGCTGCTGGTCCCTCGTGCCAGCTCCTTCCTCTCCAAGTTGCCCTTCCTCCACCCCCCACCCCTCCACAACCAGTGCCAACACACAGAAACGCCTCTGAACCACCTTGACCATCTCTCCCTTGATTCATTTCATGTCTTGTTTATTTTCATTCCAAAGGTGGAATATTTTATTCTCAGAAACGGGAGTCAGAGTCACAGACAAGTTGACTTGGTTGAACTGGGCCTGGACTGGCTAGGAGGGAAGAGGCAACCCTATCTAAAGCCCACAGAGGAAGGTGGAAGGCCAGGATGTCTGACTCTTCGGTCAGCTTGCCCAGGAGTCTGAGCAGCACATCAGCCGGGCACTGAGGGAAGGGGGCCTGTCCCGGTCCTCACCCCCACCACTGATCCTCCCCTGGGACTATCACCTGGGCACTTATGGCCATTTGTGGCTGTCGTGGTGCCCCTTGCAAGTCTCCGGAGCCTTTGGCAGTGCATCCACCTGTGCCCTGGGCACACTGCCCCTGCCGCCAGCAGGCACTCTGCCAGCCTGTGCCTGCGGGGCTCAGGCGGAAGCCCCTCTGCAGTGCCCGAGGACACACTTGCGGCTCTGCCCAGAGGCCCCAGCGGGATGATTCTCATGGCCTCCAGGCATTGAACAAATCTCCTTCTCTCCCTCCCCCGCCTCACCCTTTTTATGGTATATTGCAAAGAGCACTGGGGCTTTTTTAAACAGCTGTGCGTACAAGTTGTACAAGACCTTGGCTACATCTCTGACTTCTCTGGTTCTCATTCTTCTCACTATAAAATAAGGATCTTGGAATAAGACACCCTGAGCGAGCCCCCTTCTCGCTCCGAAACTCTTACATTCTTCTGCTGCTTAGGATTGAGTTCACTTCCAATTTCAAATAACTACTCCAGATGACTATAGATTGCAAAATATGAAGTTATTCACTGGGATCTGTTGGATCCCAAAGAGTTGCATTTTTCCAAGAACCTAATCTATTCCCAGCCAGAAGCTTATACTCTGGGAGAACAGGATTCTGTGGTTCTTTTTCCTTTTGGGTCAAAGCAAAATGAGACAGTTAGCCTTGGGTAACCGAATGAAGGAATGAATTTTTTTTTTAAAGTGATCCTTGCTCAGAGAAAGCCAGCAAAGATTTGGAGAATCCTAAGGTTATTTCTTCCTGGTTCTAGCATGTGTTACAGGGTTATTTTGCAGAACAGCATCAAACGTGCTTTTCTTCTCTGATTACCGCCCCCCCACACACACACCCCAATGCCCTGAAAATGAGCGTATTCTGGGACTCCTCTATCCTCCCGCAGCATTTCTTCTGTATCTCTCCTATCACTGTATACCCTGCCTCAGCGTTATTTATCTGCCTCCTTTATCTCCTATACTTGATTCTGAGTTTCTGGAGGGCAAATTTCCTGTGGCATTCATCACTGTACCCCTACAGGGTGGAGCACTCCACAGTGGCAATAAAAAGAGCTCACAGTCACAGAGCCCTTTCTGATTTTCAAAATACTCCCGAACACGTCATCCATTCGGTGCTCACAAGCTCCCTGTGAGGTTAGTAGAGAGTCCCCTTACCAAAGAACGAAGGACAACCAAGGTCCTGAGGGATTGTGTGACTTGACCACCATCAGGCAACGAGTGAGTTAGAGACACATCTCAAGCAGTGACTCTCTGCCTCCAAGTCCAGTATCTTTCTAATGAAGTTTTTTTTTTTTTTTTTTTTTTAATAAATGGATGAATTAATGCATGAATGAGCGAAAGTCCAAGGAAGTTGTGTCAAACAGAAAATAATGTCAAAATCCTAGAGTAGCTAAGAAGTGGAGAACATGGTCCATCCAGATTCCAGTGCCCAGCAGAGTCCTCAAGCCTCTCTCCTGAGGGAAATGGCGGCGACTGCTCCTCCCGTGGGTGACCAACTCTCTAATCGCATTTCCACCTGCAGATTTTGACAGTGTCGGGGCCGCCTGAAGGAGGGACTCGAGTGACCATCCACGGCGTGAACCTGGGTCTGGACTTCTCAGAGATTGCCCACCATGTGCAGGTGGCTGGGGTGCCCTGCACGCCCCTCCCAGGGGAGTACATCATCGCTGAACAGTGAGTCCGCCCTGGCCCGTCATTCCTTCCTGAGCGGGGTAGTTTGCTTCCCGGGGAATCTCCATCCAGCTACAGACGCTTTCCTGGGGCCCCCTCCTACCCCACTTCCACCCTCAGAAGGTCTCATTTCGCTTGGTTCCTTGTTCCCTGTCCCCTCTGGCATCAGAGGCGCTGACGCTGCCACCCTTTCCGGGTCCGCCTGCTCACTGTGTGAATAAGCCAGTTTCCCAACAAGCAGAGGCCTCTCCTCAGCCTCCCCCAGCCCCCATTGGAATGCATCCCACACGGTGGGCTGCGGGCAACAATTTGTTTGGCACATGGGGCTCTGACAGCAGCTTAATCCGAACAGGGCCTCCGCCGGAGCAAATTCATTTATTTCACTAAGGGAAATGTCAACTGGAAATTAGAAAATAGGCATGTAGCAGCGGACAGGCAGACGGGGCTCCAGGAGTGACATATGTTCCAATTTGGGGTGTTCGTTTGGCGGCGGCACCCGCTGTGGAGTTGGTGGGCAGGAGGTCGTCACAAAGCTGGGGGCAGGAGGGTGGGAGGAGGGATGCTTCCCCTCAGAGGGAAGGGGACAGGAGCTGCCAGATCACTCTGCATGGAGTGTCATGTGCAGTCAGGTCAAGCCACCCTGGTTCCACTGAGAGCACAGCCTTGCAAGGGGCTCTAAGAACACCAGCAAGAACTTGGCTTTGAGCGAAGGGCTGCCCTCCTTGGCTCCACCCTCTGCAGCACAGGTCCTCTCCTCCCACCTCCCCAGAGCCAGCATTCAGTACATACAAGTGACATCACTTTCTCTTTTATCAGCACTTGTCAGTTAACAGAACACTTTTGCACCCATTAGCTCAGTTTTAATAGGTAATGACCCTGCAAGGTAGGTATTATCACCATTCACACAACAAGAGGGAACCAAAGATGCAGAGAAGTGAAATGACTCTCCCAAGTTCACTCAATGAGTAAGTGGCCAAGACAAAATTAGAATCTGAGTCTCCTGGCTCCTAGTCCAGTGCTCTTTCCATTCCAAACAGTGATAGGGCAAGACTCCTAAGTAAAAAGTGGCCTAAAAATTCCATGTGGCTTCAGGGGTCAAGTCCAGTGTGGCCCAGAGAAGGGTCAGAGACAGAAGGGTTGGTTACCCAGACACTGGGGGATGGTGTGATGCTTGCTGCCCCCAGCAGAGAGAAGAAAAAAGACTTCAGACCCAATCCTTCACTCAGATCTTTATCCCTGCCAGGAGTAACTCTTGGAAGAAAGACTGGCTGGTTCTATAAGAAAGAGATAATGGAGTGGGGGAAGAGAAATGATGCAAGTAGTACTTCTGAACCAGAAGAGAGGGTAAAAGCTGTTGGGGCAGCAGTTCATCACCCTGCAGAGGGCCTCGCGGTAAGGTCTTTACAGAGCCCACACTCTGCCAGGCTCAGTTGGTCTCTCAGTTGAACTGACCCAAAATCTACTTTGGCCTCATGACCTGCCTTGCCTCTGGATGCACACCATTGACCAACTTGGTGCATGCCACAGGATCCCAAAGGAAAGGGCTCTGGTGGGTAAGGCTTTCCCATGAGCAATGCAGATTGCTGGGCAACAGAACATTGAACTCCCATGAGATTTGGTATTAAAAGGCGTTTTTAAGTCCTGGCTCCTCTGCTTAGCAGCGTCAAGACCTTAGCAAGCTGTTTGGTCTCTCTGGTCTTCATCAGCCAAATGGAAATCACGATTCCTGCTCCACAGGGTTTGGGGTAAGGGAGTTCAATAAGATGAGAAAATGAAGACTGTAAAGTACTGTGCAAATATAAGGAATTATAGTGCTATTTATGAAATCAAATGCATCTCACTCACCCAGTGCCAAGAGAACCCGGAAGCGGAGACGTGAAAGGAACCTAGGAAAGTAAGCGGTCACCATGGGTCCCTGCCAAGACTGGCAATTACCCTAGAAACCCGTCACCATGGTCTCGTTGGGCCCTAGGCAGGCAGGAGGGAGGGCACCCTGGACCTCGGCTGGAGGCAGCCCTGGTTTCCAGCCGTGCCAGCTCATTACCACGCCTGAGGTTTCAGAGTTCGTTAGCATCATTAAAGTCCCCATCCCAGGCAGTGAGCAGCAGGCGCAATCGTTACAGATGTCTGTGAGAGATGAATTTGGCTAAGCAGGCCCGGTGCTGAGTCCCGGGTGCGAGCAGGATTAGCAGGCATGGTAACGACTCGCCATATGCTTGTGCCGTGCCATCTATCACTCAGCAATTAGGTTAATGGTGGTTAAAGGGCCCCACTTAGCCCTGCAATCAGCACCCCACAGGTCTATGGAGGGCCGTGATTCGGTAGCAAACTGCAGCTCAACCCCTCCTGGGACGGGGGCTCCGCAGGAGCTGTCTCAGCTCGGGTCCTTGGACTCCCCAACCCTGTCATCCGCCACACCTGCGGTCTCAGCCACGGCTGGATGGATGTTGGATATGCGCGCTCCCTGCCCCAGCCGATGCCACGTCTATGGAAGGTGGTGTGGCGTGGGAGTGAGGGCCCGAGGCTGGGTGGCGGGGTGCTGGAGGTCCAGCCTTAGCTCAGCTACTGACAAGCTATGTGACTTTGGAAGTTGCTTTACAACCTGATCCTCAGATTTCTCATCTGGAATATGAGTATGGAAGAATAGATGATCTCGACACTCGCTTTCATGGTCCACAAGATGTCAGAAGCAGTAAACTATATGCCCCGTGGAATCTTCAGCTCTCACCACCAGAAAGCTTATCTGTGGCACGAAGTGTGTCTCCAAAAGCCCCTGTCAACCAGGAGGAGTTGAGCCTTCAAATGTCAAAGACCAACAGTTGTTTAGTCCAACTCATCATTTTATGAGGAGAAAATTGAGGCATCTCCAGCTATTGTCTCCTTACAAGACATAGGGAGCCTAGAGCCACCATGGACTCAGGGAGGAAAGGAGGGGAGCGGGAATCAAACTCAGGGACCTTGCAGACTGTAATGCCTGAAGGAGGAGGCAGCGCACACAGCTGCTCCCTGTGCTCACCCACAACCAGGAAAGCAGTGGGGACAAGTGGTTAGCTCTCCAAGCCTTAGGAACCCAGCCAGTTTGTCCCCACAGCCCCAGCCAGCAACCTCAACTCTACCCCAGCATTCCTTCTCAGAATAAAGGCATTGCTGCCACATCCACCTTGTCCCCTCCCCAAAAGGCATACAGGCTACTCAGCTTAATCTAGAGGCAGTGGAATGAAGGGAATGAAGGCACAAGCTTTGGAGTCAGGCAGACCTGAAGTTTGAACCATGGCTCTGCCATTTACTGGCTCTGTGACCTTAGATAAGTCATTTAGCATCTCTGAGCCTTAGTTTAAGTGTCTGTAAAATGGACACATGAGTTGCCTTCTAAGAGAGCCTGAAGATTACATGAGATCCTGCCTTGTGAAGTGCCCGCCACTATCACAGCTCAGTAAATCATAGTATTTTTTATGGGTATAGAGTTTTAGCCTAACTCTTAATCCCAACAGCTGTGCTTGCATCTTTCTTTAACTCCCTATCTCCCTAAGCTCAGAGGACAAATAAATATACCCAAGGCTTTGCCCTGCAGACACTGGATCCCAGGAATAAAAGGGAAACAGAGTTAGAGGACATTAAAGTCCTCCTACAGGGCTTCTAAAGTCTTTCCGTAGGACTACTGTTCAGTTCTTTGACCTATCAAACTGGACCCTTTTCTACAGCCCACTCCTGACCACAGCCCCTCTCCCCACTCACACGAGGAAGTAGAAACTCATTGCAGGGGTGAGGGGAGGAAGGCACCACTCCAGCACAGCCCCTGTTCCCCTGCAAGCTGCTCTTCCAGGTGGGATTTTCAGAGCCGAGTACAGGTGTTCAGCCTCACACACTCAGGCAGCAGCCAGCTCCCATCCCTCACGCTTGTCTCAGATGCTTGATATATAAAGCTTGTCTTTGGGACATGAACCCCAAGCAAGAAAAGATTCTAGAAAAGACAGTACTCCAAGAGGCCCCAGCTCATTGTTAACTCCCTAAGGGACAGCTGAATAGGGCCGTTCCAGGGCTTCTCCTTTCCCTAGACAGGCCCCAGGACACTAGGAAGAACATTTCAATGCTACCCATAACCTTCCCATGTTCTCGTATTTCCTTTTTCCATGACTCCAAGCCCACCTTTTCAGGTCTGAGCTGGCTAGGAAGTGAGGGAAAGAGATTTATCTGCTCCCCCTCTTCCCTCTGCTTTCCGCATGACCCACCATAGATAGTTGTTTCTCCTCTAGAGCTCCTGGAGAGGGCAGCGCAGGGCATGGTCTGCAGGATGTCAGAGACCGTGCTCAGGAGCAGGAAACAGGATGAGAGATTTGTGACTCCAAGCAGGCAGTAGCATGAAAGTAACCACACAGTACCTTCAATTAAGCTTCTCAAAAGCTCTGCTAAAAAGGTTCAAGGAGACAGTTATGTGTGAAATGCTAATTAATCATCACTATCATGTTTACTCTGGATTCATAATTAATTTATATTTACTCATATAGAAAGGGAAGGGAGAATATGCTTCCACGTGTATTTAGTACTTTCTTGTTGAATCTAATATGCTAAACGCAATAAGGCAGTTATTGCATGGTAGGTAAATATTCACCAGGAGGGAGATTACTTACGTGGGGTTAACTCTTATGAAGAAGATGGAGATCAGTGGCATGCAGTGTGTGAGCATGCAGCGTGTTTGTTTAATGCAAGTTTTATTACGTGAAAATGAAATCTGTTTAGTTACCTTCCCTCCTGCAGAAGCTGTGGAGATAAGCATCGCTCCGTTAAACACGGGTCTTCCCCGCCGTGCCAGGATAATGCCGGGGATTAGCGTCAAGGGGGTCTCTTTCTCTGACCCCCCACTAAGCAGGCCTACCAGGGGCACCACACTGCTCTGAACTCTTAAATGGTACTTGGAAGTTGAAGAAAATCCTTCATTCTGCTCGCAGGCTCCTTTCAGCTGAGCCTGGTGGGGAATCTCTCCCATCTACCCATACACTACAATTTTGAGCAAGAACCCGATTCCTTCAGTCCCTCCCCCATCCTCCAACTGCCCACCCTTTCGAGAATGCTGCTGTGACTAAGGCAACAGTCTCTAAACGTGCTTGTTGTAAGGGATCTTGGGCTCCAGGGAAGTCACTGCTGGAGGTATTGATCTGCCACGCGCCTCTCTACCTTCCAGCTCTCCCGTCACTGTGTGATGTGACTTCCAAACCCAGAGCTGTGCCGCTGCATCACACCAAGCCCTTGATTAAGTGGGAGTCCAGTGACAACTCATGTCCTAATGAACTCAGCCACATCCCACCCTTTCGCCTACTGCCCCAGGACCCCTCCTCCCATTTTGCTGGGGGCTCCCATTTGGGGCTCTCACTATTTCACCAGATTATCTATTCCTTTGAAAAAAAAAAAAAAAAAACTCACTGCAGGAAACAAATAGCAATTGAATCTGCTTGGCAAATTGGCGCCTACTACCTCTTTATGGAGAGTTGCAGTGTTTGCTGGTCATGGAGGAAAAAAATGCCAACTGCATTGTGGCCCCTAGATTTTGTTGGGTATTCAGTTTATTCCACAAATATTTATTGAGTACCAGCCCAGCGCTAGGCACTGAGCTAGGAGGTGGGGGATGCAGACTTGTTCCTGGAATTAGGCATCAGAGCATATCAAAAGCACACAGGGTTTTAGAGGTGATCTAATGTAACCTTCTCACTGAACAGAGGAGACACTGAAGCCCAGAGAGGGAAAGCACTTTACCCAAGGTCACACAGCTAGATCGGTGACCAAGCTGAGTCTTGGCCCAGTACCGTTTCAAGACTGTGATGAGTCACTCACTGATGACAGGATAAGCGAGTGGGCCAGGGATGCCTGCTCTTGCCAAGCCTGTCACCAGAAAATTTGCTGTCTCCTCAGGATCGTCTGTGAGATGGGCCATGCCCTCGTGGGAACCACCTCCGGGCCCGTGAGCCTGTGCATTGGCGAGTGTAAGCCAGAGTTCATGACCAAGTCCCATCAGCAGTACACCTTTGTGGTAAGTATTGGGTCTAGGGCAGGGGTTCTTAACCTTTTTTGTTCCACAAATCCCTTTGTCAGGTGAAAACCACAGGCCCCTTACTAAGTCCACACTATACTGTGGATTATTTAATAAATATATCACACCCGCACCAACATGTCCCCACAAGAATAATATATATTTTTTTTATTTCAATTCAAGCTCATTGACCCCTTGTTAAGAACTCCTGGTCTAGGGTCAGACTACGGGGCCGAGCAAGGGCGTACATCCCTTCCAGACCTCTCCCAGGAAGGTGCCACACTCCCCTCCCAGGTCAAGTCCCACAGATGGAGCAGACCACCAGCAAGTGGAATTTCTGGTCTCACTTCTTTGGCCTCTTTGCTACTCTGTCATTCTGGAGTGGGATGGAGCAGTGGAGACTTTGGAGTCCCAGGGCCTAGTGGTCAAAGTTCTAGACAAGGCAAAATCGGGCCTTACTTAGAAAGAGGATCCCAGACGTGCGGCAGGGAGAGGCTGGCCCTCTGTCCCTCCCATGTGATGTCTTAGTCTAATTCCAGCCTAAAGAGGACGCATTGCCTGAGGGACCTGATGAAACAGATCTGTATTTATCCACATGCTCTGTTTTCTGCCAGGGATCTTGTAAGTGGGAATTTAGAGGAGTTACTGAGCACCTTCAGGGACGCGTGTCTGTGCACAGGACCTCGGGGAGAGCTGCACGCACGAGTCGTTCTGTGCGTGGTGCAGTTTCACACACATCCACACACACTCACAGCTGAAAATATCCCTGCATGCTCAGGCAATGGACAGTAGAATCACAAAGGCTTCTTTTAAGGCTGGCAGTATATTCATAGTGAATCAATGAGACATTTCTGGGACCCTGCAGTCTGCTGGGGTTATATTCATACTGAATTGATAACTTGCTTCTGGGGCCCTGCAGTCCCTTTTCTGATGCTTACCTACATTGTCGCATCGAGTTCTTCATTACAGAGCATTAACACCAGCGGATGGGGTCAAACCAGCCTTGCTAAGAGTTTTGAAAAATCATTAGACAACAAAATTCTATTCTCCCTACAGCATTTTAGTGCTCAATCTAGGTTTTCCAGGCTCCACCTTCTTATCTCAACACCTACACATCTCTCTTGTCTTCTTTTTTTTCTCTTTGATGGCAGAGTGCCACTGCCTATCTGCAGCCCACCTCCTGCATTTCCTACCCTGTACAGACATGGCCAAGTGTGAGAAGCAAGTCCAAGAGGACTAGATGGGGAGAAAACTGTAGGATATAGAGCTGGGAGGGGCTTTCAAGATCCTCTCTTGACAAAGGAGAAAACAGAAGCCCAGGGTGAGCCAGAAACTTGCCTCAGGGCACATAGCTAGTGCATGGCTAATGCAGACTACAAGTCCTGCCTGAGCTGTTGCTCAGTTAAATGCACTTTCCACTACACTACACTGCCCTCTAGGCAGAAGCACTTCCTTTCTGATTTAGGTCTGCCACCTGATGCAGTTTAGGTCAGACCACGTTTCCTTTAAGCTTCAGGCTTTCTTTTACAACTTAGTTTACCAGAAGGTCTCAGCCAGCAATGCCGCATCCACCTGATAGAGGTCAGGGAAGCCGTGTTTAGCATTATTGACAGCTCTCTGCACCAGACGCCACGCTGTGCCCTTCATGTGCTAAGGCAGGGACAGAAGGACATGCACACAGCCATTAACGGAGGACTTTATCCTCTTGGTAGCCCAACCCAGACAGGGACACTTTATTCAGTCCTATCGATTTTGTGCCAAAAAAATCAGTATTGGTTCTAGATAGAGAAGCATTTTCAAATTGTTCTCAATTTGTAAACTAATTGATAGATTAGTCTGTGTCACATCTGCCTTCCCATCACTGTTATGAGCGTGATACTCTCCGGGGAGTTAATTAATTCCAATCCATGGCCTTCTGCCTTCATTGGACATGCCAGTGGCCTCCTCTTAGAAAGGGTCTCAGCTCCAGGGTGAGCATGGGGGATGGGACAGGCAGGAAAATTGCCTCCACAGCGAGCACGAAGACAGTCCCTCCTTCTGTCCTTGAGTTGAGCCTCGAGCCCTCCCTTTGGGCAAAAGTAGGCTGTGACCATTTCTCTGCTTCCTTCCAAAGAACCCTTCAGTGCTGTCCCTCAACCCCATCCGAGGGCCGGAGTCGGGAGGCACCATGGTGACTGTCATGGGCCATTACCTTGGGGCCGGGAGCAGCGTGGCCGTGTACCTGGGCAACCAGACCTGCGAGTTCTACGGGTGAGATGGACTAGGAGGTCCACTAGAAGAGCATGCATCGAGGTGGCACGGGCAGTCAGATGTGTGCCTGCCCCACTGCCACATCCTGGGCCCCAATACCATTCCAGTCACTGTCAGAAATATATTCCACTCATCAGTTTTTGTCCCATGTATCAGAGGAGAGGGAGACTTCCAAAAGGATTTGGAAGTGAGGGCCATGAGCCCTCCAGATGAGGCAGGCTTGCTGGAGCTCTCCACTCACCATTAGGACCGAGCATTCATTGAGCTCCCCTATGGTGACTTGGGAAGAAGGGATTCTGCATAGTCCCAGTCCTTAGTCAGCACCCGGACTCATGCTCAGGGCAACTCCCGTGCATTAAAAAATCACTATTGAGCACCTATTTGTCAGACACTGCTGAGCCCTGGGAAAGTCAAGACTCCTGAGAGAATTCTGAAAGAATCCATGGATGAGGAGCCAGTTTTCCCATGATTATCTACCCAATAATCTTGTCCTTGGACCATAAACTCCAAAAGGACAGGGACTTTGTGCTCTTTTCTATCCATAGTAGGTGTTCAATAAATATTTGTTGGCTGCCTGACCACACTCGAAGCACTGGTTGAATGTTCCTGTTCTAGAAAACTCCCCCAAAAGAGCAGCCCCCCGCCCATGGAGCCCTACTTTCTCTTACCCCTCTCCAGTTCTCTCTCCCTCCCTAGTCCAACCAGAGCTGGTTCTCAAGTAAGAAGAAGGCACTGATATACACTGATAAGGGATGTGTTCCAGAGTAGAAAAGGGAAAAACCACTTACTGGGCCATAACCTCAGTCCAGGAAAACCCCTTTTCAAGCCAGAAGGCGCCCCCTATCCCCCACGCCTTTCTTCACCTCCTGCTGTCGCCCTGTCAGGAGGTCCATGAATGAGATCGTGTGTGTCTCACCCCCGTCGTCCATTGGACTGGGACCAGTCCCTGTTTCCGTGAGTGTAGACAGAGCCCGCGTGGATAACAACCTGCAGTTCGAGTACATAGATGACCCCCGGGTCCAGCGCATTGAGCCAGAGTGGAGCATTGCCAGGTAAGATGGAGGGAAGGCGCCCCCATTGCCCCCTGACACAATCCCTCCAGCCCAGGTGCGGCTCGTGAGAGGAATCTTACCTAACCCAGCCTCTGTTTATTCCCAGCGGCCACACACCCCTGACCATCACAGGCTTCAACCTGGATGTCATTCAGGAACCAAGGATCCGAGTCAAGTTTAATGGCAAAGAATCTGTCAATGTGAGTAACCACGGGTACGCCCCAGCCCTCAGTTGACACAGCCACCTGTCTGGGCTGTCAGGCACTGCAAGGTCTGGAGACCAGAGAAGAGAGTTGGCTCAAGACTCTGAGCCTAGAACAGCTGAGCCTTACAGTGTTTTTTATGATTACAGTATAATCATTTTTAGTCAGAAGTTGACATCATGAATGTGTGAAAATATGGGCTTCCGAACTTATGATAAAGCATGAAAGGTCTCCTGTTTTAATAATATGTTCAATTTGAGATCCAATGAGCAGCAGGATGGGAACATTGACAAAATCCTGGCTCCAGATTCAGACATGTCTGGACTGAAAGCAGGAATCTACCACCCAGTAGCCATACAACCGTGATCAAGTCATTTAACCTCTGAGCCCTCCATTCCTCCTCGATACATGGTGGTAAGACTTGCCTCAGAGATTTATAACCCGATCAGCCCAGGGCTGGCAAAAGGTTGGGACTCTATAAACGTTACTCATTGCCTGTAGATAAGTCACCCCACTTGCTGAGATGATCAGATTGAACATTTTACTTTACTCCTCTCTGCAGGATTATGTTTTAAAAATTCACAGTGGAGTTTTGTGATTTTTTTTTTCCTCTTTTTTTTTTTTTTATTATGGGTAAAAATCAAAATTCTCACAATACATACAAACATTTGCAAAATGATATATAAATATATATGCATATATGTGTATTTGCTTACAAAAATGTTATTTATATATATATATATACATATATTTCAAGAGGTGCTTAGATTACCCAAAATACCACACAGAACCCACTGGGATTCCCATGCTGCCCACCTCCCACACCTCCCACCACATCCCACACAAACATCTCCCACAGTGTGGCCCACCACCCTCAATGAACCTACACATCCTGGAGCCTTGCCACCAACCATAGACCACAGTTCACACTGTAGACCACACTCTCTCCCACTCAGCTCCGAATGGTGTGTGCTGACTTAAAATGGCCTACATCCGTTGCCACAATAGTACTCAGGACAACCTCCAACTCCCAAAGAAGCCCCTGTATTTCAATTGCTCATCCCCTCCCTACCCCAAAAGTGTCAAGTGGCCACTGGCTCCACCTCATTGTTATAATTTCTTGCATTGCTAGAATCATCATATATGAACAAGAGAATACCATCAAGTCCACTCTAGTCCATAGTTCTTCCCCCAATCCTGAGGGGACTGGGATGGTGATGTCCACTCCAACTCCAAGTGAGAGAGGGCCTACATCCCATGGATATGGTGGGTGGGATGATCCTGCCTGCAGATGCAGGCCCTCTCCATTCCCTGGGATGGCCATTGCCCATTGTTGTCTCCTCACCAGGTGACTTGGATGAGTCCATTGAGCTGCAGGGTAGGAGTTGCAGCTCCACCTAGATTTCATGCACACCTGGCACATAGGTAGGCGGGAGGCTCCAGTCTCTGGAAGTATACCTAAAAACTCCAGCATCACATATAGGTTTGAATAGAAGGGACTGGTGAACCATGTGCAGGGAGTTTTGTGATTTTAAAGAAGTTCTTCTGTATCATAAGAGTGGAATGTCTGGTATACTGTCCTAAATTTTTCAGTTTCTTCTAGTGGCTCTATCTCATTTCTTTCAGCCAATATTTTCTGAAACATTATTATATTCACAATTATAGTCCAGAAGATGCTGTTATGGACACTACTTTTCGTATGAATTACTGTTATTACTGCTTTGACCTTCAGGAGATTAGCTGAGCTGAGACGGCAATGGGAAGGATGGTGTGATGTCTGTCCTCTTGTCCCTGACACAATTCCAACATGCTTGAGGTTTCCTTAGGAAACACAGGAATGCACAAAAATGACAAAGTGCTGGAATGTTAGATCTGTTTCCTCGTTGTGCAGCTGAGAAAACTAAGAGCCAGAAAGGATAAATGACTCACCCCTAATCATAAAGACGGATGGTGACAGAGCCAGGCTAGACCTCAAGCACCCAGACCCTTCATAGCTAGGCCACACGAAATGCCGTGGGGCTTGCCACCACCATCATGCCCCAGACCTGGGGGCACATGCCCCACACCTTCAGCACCCACCATGGCCACAACTCCCTGGGCTAGGTGAGCATATGCCCCTGCTCCCAAGGCTAGAGCTTGATCTGTGGGTGAAAGGGTCTAAGCTCCCGGGAGCTCACGGACCACCTCCATTCTATTAAACCCCAGAGCCAATGTGGAAGGGGGTGGGGAGAGATGTGGGAACAGGAACGCTGAGCTCACACCCAGGAAGAACAAA
This sequence comes from Tolypeutes matacus, assembly GCA_026826555.1. Classification (NCBI taxonomy): domain Eukaryota; kingdom Metazoa; phylum Chordata; class Mammalia; order Cingulata; family Chlamyphoridae; genus Tolypeutes; species Tolypeutes matacus. Next base: position 4,013,194 of record JAKSZT010053780.1, read on the forward strand.
ACACCTCCAAACGTAACTTACAGAGAGGAAATTTTGGAGTGTGAGTCCATGACTGACAAGGTGGACCTCCCGAGGCTGCAGCTTTCATCCTCGGGAAGCCATCTGCAAAGAAGACTGGGCTGGGAAGGCCTGTCCCCCAGCTCACACCCGTCCAACGAGGCTCAGATCTCTGGCGCCCTCTCTCCTCCCCGAGACTCATTTGCAGAACTGGGCGGCCATCTCCCCCTTCAGTTGCCCCACTCCCATCCACCGAGATCTCAGTGCGTCAAGGAGTTAAAAAGCAGTTCCTCCCTATCAAGAGCTGGGGACGCTCTGCTTCAATAGTGACCAGCCTGGACTCTGAAGGCCGCTCTCTGGAGGAAGTGCAGGTGGCCGTGCACGTTTTCCATCAAGCTCCAGAATGAGCAGCTCACAAACTCTGCCCTCCTCTTCAGGGCGTGGAGGGAAAGAAGCACATTCCCCTTGCATCCCTGCTTGGGCCCCTTTTTGCCCTCCACCACCTGGGGCTAACCCTTGACTCTGGGTTTCGGAGCAGCCCTCGTGGGGAAAGCCACAAAACCCAGAGGAATGTTTGGCAAACAAAGTGCCGATGCAGCACAGGGCAGGAAGCAAACAGAGTCTGCTTGTTTTGGAGTGATTTGCTTATTCATAGAAAAGCCCAGTCTGGGAGAACTGGAACAGAGAAGGCAGGGAGATGTGGGGGGCCGGGCCTGAAGAGGCACAGCGAGGCGAGGTGTCTTCTCCACCGAGCCCAGGGTTTGAGACTCTCCTGGCTCACACTACCCATTTGACTACAGCTGTCTGTGCCTCAGTGTCCCCGACTGGAACACAAAAGGGACATTAGGTTCATAAGGGGTGCTGAACTGTGAGATGAAAACAAGTACTGTCCCCTAATACAGCATGAGGTCTGCGGTGAGCCTTTTTGTTTAAACTCTTAAACTCCCTCTGGACAGAGAAGGTAAAGAATTGGCTTGGGAAGCGGCTGTGGCTCAATCAGTAGGGCTCCCGTTTACCATATGGGAGGCCCCGGGTTCGCTTCCGAACCCGGGGCCTCCTGGTGAAGGCAAGCCCGCCCGCACGGCGTGGTTGGCTGACCCAGCTAGCACAAGCAGCAAGGGGGGGATAAATGAATAAATAAATAAAATCTTTAAAAAAAAAAAAAAAAAAGAATTGGCTTGAAACTGACATAATCTCTATGCAAATCTCAGCTTTTTTTTTTTTAAAGGCATTTCCACCCATGGTGTTGTTTTGTTTTGTTCTGAGCATGAAGGCCATGTGTGTGTGTGTGTGTGTGTGTGTGTGTGTTATTGGCCAGGCACACAAATGTGTGGGCCTGCCCGGAAAGCATGTACTTGAGTGGTCCAAGCCCTCACAGCTGCCCTTGGTTGTTGCTGGACTCCATGGTCCCCCAAAGCTGAAACTTTGGGGGACCATGGAGGAGAGGGGGCCTGGATTTTCTTCCCAGGCTGGATGTGGGTCCCACAGTGGTTTCTTCCATTTAGCTCCTGCCTTGGTCAGCCACAAAACAAAAACAAAAGAGGAGAGAATGTCACAACACATGCTAAGCAAGGCCAGCCCAGCTAGGATTTTAGTTGGGAGACCCAAAGTCCAACAAGAAAAAAATAGACGTCATGAACTCAGGGCCACTACCACAGTTATACCCCAGGACAGGGTTAGGGGGCACTTGGTTAGAGAAGAGAGAGATCCTGGGTAAAGCATTTAAAGTGTTGCAAGATTTGTTTTTATTGATAAATTTACTCAATAAGCCTTTACTGAACACCTACTATTTGCTGGGCAAAGTGCTCACCTCACACCACTTCTTGCTCCCCACTACATACAGACATACACACATACTTCTTACCCTCTTCTGGCCTATTTTTTCCTCAAACATTCCCACCTTTTGATCCAAGACTCGGGTAGGGCGTGTGTCCTGTCGTTCCCTCTGTCTGGGACCATTTCCCTAACCCTCACTCTTTGTCTAGCTGTCATTCTGAAGATGAAATTTCATTTCATTTCTTTCAAGGGAAAACTTCCATGAGTCACCCCACCCTGCCTCGGGACACTCGCGCGCACACACACACAGACACTCCCGTAGCACCTCCCACGTCCCCACCAGTGCACGACTCACAGTCACGCTTGCACGGATGTCCTAGGCTCTCCGCCAGAACCACATCGTGTTGCTTGTTTAGTCCTGTGTCTCCCCTGTAGACAGTGGTGGCTAGGACACCAGGAGAGCTCCAACTCTTAGCATGGAGGCATGCAAATAGTGCTGGTGAATGAATGAACAAGTGAATGGATGGATGAGATTAGCATGCACACACACATTCTCCGCCCCTGCCACAAGGAGCTCACCATATAATGAAGAAGACAAGCCACCCTACGATGGCGGGCAGAAGCAAGTACAGGGTGTGAGTCCAGGTGCCAGCCGCTCGGCATTGACTGCGTGTGCTCTGGCCCTTGTAGGTATGTAAAATTGTCAACACAACCACCCTGACCTGCCTGGCGCCCTCCCTGACTACGGACTATCGGCCCGGCCTGGACACTGTGGAACGGCCAGACGAGTTTGGATTTGTCTTTAACAACGTCCAATCTTTGCTGATTTACAATGACACCAAGTTCATCTACTACCCCAACCCAACATTTGAGCTGCTCAGCCCGACGGGAGTCTTGGATCAAAAGCCGGGATCCCCCATCATTCTGAAGGTAGGAATGTGTGCTGGGCGGGGGGCCTGCCACGGGCCGTTTGAGTACAGAGCACCCGCCTCTCTCCTGGCCTTTCTTTCCTGTCCTCATTCCTACACATACAGACTCACAAAGCTGTCATCTTCCTATAAAAGGACATTGTTTATAGATATTGACCCATTGAGCAATATATCTTGCCCTTGGGATTCTCAAGAAATGCTTTCGAATATTTCTGTTTGTTCTCGTGAGCTTTGGGATCTATGAGTTCTGCAGTGAGTTAGGAGTAGCCGTTTTCTTTTACTGACCCCTTTCGTGGCCATGGTAACTGCTCACCTATTTCAAGAGGTGACAGTTCCCTGGTACTACCTGCCCCAGTGTTATGTTATTCAACCACTTTCATTTATATCCCATGTATCCTCCCCACGTTTCCCTTGCTCAGGGTTTTGTCCCAGCTTCCTCTCTCTTTCTTGCTCTCTTGCTCCCTTCCCTTTCTCTCTATATCATGGCTGTTAGTAGTCCCTTCCAAAAAATGCTAATGGAGTTATTTATTGATTTTCGCATTGCTGTCCTTCCTTGTCTCTTTAATCTCTTTTTAAATAGCAATTAACTTCTGCATGCCTGTGTCAACTATTCCTATTAAGATTACTGTTATCTACAGGGCAAAAACCTCTGCCCTCCTGCCTCTGGAGGTGCCAAACTCAACTACACGGTGCTGATTGGAGAGACCCCTTGCACTGTCACTGTGTCCGAGACACAGCTCCTCTGTGAACCTCCCAACCTCACGGGGCAGCACAAGGTCATGGTGAGTGAACGCTTTCTTTTTCTTACTTCCTCCTCTTCTCACCATGCATGCATGATCTGTTAAAAAGAAAGGATCTCTCTTCCAGGGAAGACTATTTCTTTATGCCTTGTTCCCTGACTCACATCCCCCACACCTTCTCATCTCCATGCCCTGCATTAAAATGAGTAGAAGTTGAGAACACAAGAAAAGGAAGGCAGATATTAAGCAGGAAGTTGTTTTGCACCGAAGGTCTCACTGTGTGGTTGTGGCCCACAATGTCCTTCCTGGAGCTGTCAGGATTTGATGGCATGTCAGAGCTCTGCACTGGTTTGCATCCGCTTGTGTCTGTGTGTGTACAATGCACAGGTTCACGTGGGCGGGATGGTGTTCTCACCTGGCTCGGTGAGTGTGATCTCAGACAGCTTGCTGACCCTGCCAGCCATCGTCAGCATCGCGGCAGGCGGCAGCCTCCTCCTCATCATCGTCATCATCGTCCTCATCGCCTACAAACGGAAGTCTCGAGAAAACGACCTCACTCTCAAGCGGCTCCAAATGCAGATGGACAACCTGGAGTCCCGTGTGGCCCTGGAGTGTAAGGAAGGTAAGTGGAGGCAACCGCTCTCTTCCTGGACCCTTCTCTCTTCCGCAGCCTCCCCACAAACTACTCTAACCTTCCCATCCCGTCATTACTCTCCACTTTGACCATTATTTTCCCAGAAATTTCCTTTGCCCTTAGATCAGAGAAGTCCTATTAAGAATGTTCACTGTACAAAAAAGGACCCAGGTCTGAGCACATCATTCTGGTCCCACCTCTGCCAGACTCATCCCATAATCTGGCCAACTTCCTGTCCCTGTCCGGGCCTCAGTCTCCCCACAGTGAGAGCCTCCTGGGCCCTGATGTCTAGATCCCCACACAGGAGGATCCAGCTCCTGGGCTTTACACAGCCATCTTGGTAGCGTGTGAATGCAGCAGCCCGAAAGGCAGGAGGGTCCTTCACCTCCCTGTGTCACCACCTCCCCCAGGGTTTGTTTTCCATCAGTGCTAGAGGCTGAGCTGCTCTGAAGACCACGGCCAGCTGGCGCCCTTGGCTGTGGCTGTGTGTGGGAGTGGGGATTATGCTGTGTTCTATCACCCACGTAACCACAGCCACCAAGTGACAGGTGTCTCTGGCGTCCTCTCAGGCCGAGGATCCAGCAGGTTCCCTCGGTAAACATCTCAATTAGAAATCAAAATATTTCTCCTTTTACTGCAAACAGCGAGATCAACAGCAAGCCCTCTCCTGGAAGGCGGGAAGAGGTGGGCTGGGGAAAGGTGGAGCAAAGGCTCTTCCAGGTGCCAGGGCCAGTGAGGAGGCCAAAGGGGGCACCAGGAAGTCAGACCTGCCACCAAGATGAAACCTCTGCTGCCCTTAGTGCAAACTCTCCTGCAGGCCAAGGCTTTGATGGCCAGGGTCCCCCCAAGGCTTTTTTTTTTTTTTTTTTTTACCGTGAGGTCCTAGGGATCGAACCCAGGTCCCTCCATATGGGAGACGGATGCCCAACCATTTGAGCCACATCCGCCCCCAACCCCCAAGGCTTTTGCATCTTGGTTTATTCTCTTGCTTGAAAAGGGGGAGCAAAGCTGCATGTTCTGTCTTTGCTTTTTGCCCTCAGTCTCTAGCTCACCTGTTCCAGTACCTGCAGGATTTTTACGGAATGATCCAAGTCATGGTGTTTTGCCTTTTTTGTTGTTTTAACTACATTTGTAATACATAGAAAAAATTTTTAAATTATAGATAACCAAAAAGGGGAAAATAATATAAAAATCACCCATATTCCCATCACCTGGAAAAGGCAGCCTGGAGACACCTAGAGACATGCCCTATCACCTTAACTGCCTCTCTATCTATGGCCCTCCCTTCCACCTCTACCACCCTCTTCCACCACCTTTCACCCTCTCGGGTTGGGGTTCCCCACCTGAACCCCCATCTCCTCTGCACTCCCACAGCTTTTGCCGAGCTCCAGACAGACATCAATGAGCTGACCAGTGACCTGGACCGCTCCGGAATCCCCTACCTGGACTATCGGACCTACGCTATGAGAGTCCTATTCCCTGGCATCGAGGACCACCCCGTGCTGCGGGAGCTGGAGGTGATGCCCAAGAGCCAAGCAGGGGTACAGGGCCCAGGTTTCATAGAAAAGCCACAGGGTGTGCTGCAGCACGACGTTAGTTCAGGAGCAAGGAGGGCAGAGATTTTTCTCTCCTTACAGCAGCAGAGATAGTTCTGATCAGGAAGGACCCAGCCAAGGGGGGCACCCAGGCTCTGTGGGCTGATTCCACTGCAAGGCTCGCTGTTTGTGAGTTTCTGATTAACGACTGAATTAATTAACTAAGATCCTGCCTCATTCTAAAATGGATTTGAGGTGGCTCAGAGAAAGACATGGGATTAGGTGAGGTTTTTTTGTTCATTTGTGCATTTGTTTTACTACAGGTAATAAATCAGGACAGAAGAGAATAAGGGTAGAGTAGTGGACTGAACAAGTCTGATGAGGTGAAAATCAGATTGCGTCCCCTCCCAGCCCAGGGGAGTCAGAGCAGACAGGAGCCCTCAGAGGACAGGCATTCCTACAGCATCGCGGGTAGGGGGGAGTCTGGGTGGGGTGGTTTACAGGCATCGTGGACAGGGCCCTGCAGTGGGGCTGAGCTCTAGTGAGAACCTGGGGCGGGAGGTCAGCAGCCTGTCCCTCTGAGGGCTTGTGTCCCATCCCACCCCTCGCCAGGTGCAGGGCAACGGACAGCAGCACGTGGAGAAGGCCCTGAAGCTCTTTGCCCAGCTCATCAACAACAAGGTGTTCCTGCTCACCTTCATCCGCACCCTGGAGCTGCAGCGGAGCTTCTCCATGCGCGACCGCGGCAACGTGGCCTCGCTCATCATGACCGGCCTGCAGGGCCGCCTGGAGTACGCCACAGACGTCCTCAAGCAGCTGCTCTCAGACCTCATCGAGAAGAACCTGGAGAACAAGAACCACCCCAAGCTGCTTCTCCGCAGGTCTGACCTGTGGCAAGGGGACGGACAGGGCAACCGGGGCATAGGGAAGGAGTCCAGCCCTGTGGGCCTCATTTAGGCAGGTTCCCCTTGCCCAGAAATGACATCCTTGCAAAACAGCCTGTGCCTGGGGTTCTCCCCCAGAGGATAATCCGATCTTCCCTTGGCCTGGGGAGATGGTGCAGTGTCTGAAGCCCCCTAAGTGTGGTAGAGAAGCCCAGATCCCGGTTCAGACCTCAGCTTGGACCCCAGCTCTGCCATCTGCTAATTGTGTGATCTTGGGCCAGTCACTTGACCTCTCTGATATTTAGTTTCCTTATCCACAAAATGCAAATAATTACAGCCACCTTGCAGTCACCCTACTTCTAGAGCTACACTGTCCAACATGGTAGCCACTGTCCACGTGTGGCTATTCATCAAAAGGAAATCCAATTAAAACTTCAGTTTCTCACATGTGGCTAGTGACCGCTGTGTTGGACAGTACAGATGAAGAACATGTCCATTGTTGCAGAAAGTTCTATTGCCTGGCACTGGGTAGAGATGTGGTGCTGCCTGTCCCTTCTGTGCCCAGCTTCCTGCCTGGATCTGAGTCATCAGCACCCACCACACACACACACACACACACACACACACACTGCCACGGCAGGGGGAGGGTTGGCAACCTCAGCATCCCCTGAGCCCGCCCTCTCTGGAGGCTTTGGAGCACCTCTAGGCAGCAGGGATTAGAAAACTCCACCTCAACTTCATGCCCCTCCCCTTTAGACTTGTAGGAAGGGCCCCACGTGGGGTGAAGAGGGAGGAGGGATGGCTTTGTGCTGAGCCCCCATCCTGCCAATCTGAGCATTAGAAACTCTCATTAAGAACTGTTGTATTTAAATTAGAGCACAATGCAGGGAGAGGGAGCTGGGAGTGGCCAGGGGAGAAAGCTACAATTTCTTCTGCCATTGTCATTCCCTCCCAGGCCAGATTGCTGAGCAGCCCTGGCAAATGCCTGGGATTTACTGCATCCAGAGGGTATAATTTGCACCACGTGCAGGAGTTAAAATACCCCTCTGGCATCCCCATCACTAAGGGTCTGTCACCACTGCTTTGTTCCTTCCCAAGTCCCTAGATCTGCAGCCCCACAATGGAGATGGGAGAGGGGAGGGAGGGGCAGTGCTGGCAGAAGCAGATCCCTCCTCAGCTCAACACTTGCACACTGCTGGATACCTGGGCGGCTGGGATACCAGACTCCACACGAGAGCGATAATAATAGCTGATACTTACATAGTGCTATGGGGTACCAGGTGCTATTCTTAGCACTTTACATAAATCATTCAATCCTTACAACCCTGTGGGGTCGATATCATTATTATTGCCCCTTTTTAGAGATGGGAAAACAGAATCCAGAGAGATTAAATGACCTGCCCAACGTAAGTGGCAGAGGCAGGATTCTGAGCAGCTGGGGGGGGGGGGGGGGAGGGGTACCCGGCGGGGAACAAGGGGAGAGGATAGAAGCCACCCTGCCTCCCTATCTCTGGCTGGAGCGCTTTAGAAATGGAAAGCCAAGTACTCAGGCATGCAAGAAACCCCAGGGGGGCACCCAAACCCTCTTCTTATTGCTAGAAGGGAGTAAGGAGAAGGAGTCCTTTATATGGGATGGGACACTCAGTGCCTTTATCTCCAGATCTCCAGACAGAGCCAGAGCAGTTCATGGCACCACAGACGGTCAGGGATGCAAGGTCCTGCCCCTCACTTTACACAGGAAACCGGGGCCCAGAAAGAAGAAGGCACTGGCCCCAGGCCACACCTCCCCTCTGGCGGCACTGGGCGGGGGTCCAGCTGCCTGCCTCCCTGCCCTGTGCTCTCTGACGCCCTGTTTTCCTGGGCCGTGGCTCACAGATAAGCCACGCCCCACTACCGAGATCCCCCCCCCCAAAGAACTGCCCTCCTCCCTTCCCCAGGACGGAGTCGGTGGCTGAGAAGATGCTGACCAATTGGTTTGCCTTCCTCCTGCACAAGTTCCTGAAGGTGAGGGTCGGCGCGAGACAAGGGGCCTGGAGATGAAGGCAAGACGGGGGGGCTGCCCCTGTGAGCCCAGCCGTCAGGTTTGCCCCGGGGACCCCGGCCCTCGGAAACACGATCCCACCTTGCCTGGGCGCTCCAAGGCAGCCCAGCCTTCCTGAGGCGCACTCCCCATGGCCCTGGGCTCCACAAGGCGGTTAGACTAGGAAGGGGAGGGCAAGTGAGCCTGACAGCCAGGCACCCGCACCCCCTCACGCCGCCCGCGCCCGCAGGAGTGCGCCGGGGAGCCGCTCTTCATGCTATACTGCGCCATCAAGCAGCAGATGGAGAGGGGCCCCATCGACGCCATCACGGGCGAGGCCCGCTACTCCCTCAGCGAGGACAAGCTCATCCGGCAGCAGATCGAGTACAAGACCCTGGTGAGCAGCCCGAAAGCTGGGCGGACAGCGTGTGTGCTTCCTGCCTCTGAGCTGCGCCCTGCCACCCCACCACAGGGGCAGGCTGAGGAGACCCATAAAGAGGCCGGGACACCAATCTGGGGGCAAGTTCAAGGGCACAGCAGATTTGGGTGTCAGAGTGGGGGATTGCCCACTCCCATCTCCTTTGGTGGACCCAAAGAGCTCTCTGTACTTCAGTTCACCCTAGATAGTATTACAGGAAAAGGATATCACCCGCCATTGGGTATGGAGTAATTAGTATTATGGGAAAGAATGGGAACATGCTGACTCCTAATGTAGAGGCATTAAAGGGTACCTTCATTCCAGTGTTATTAGTCTCCCCTAAGCCATGGGGGAGCTAGGAATTATGTTCCTGTGTCCCTAGAAAGAAGGGGTGGAAACAATGACTCAGTTCTCACTTAGCAGGAAGCACAGACCACAGAGGCACCCTTACTTCTCCCGCAAGGAGGGTGAGCCTTGGCAAGAGAAGATTCTGAGACCTCGATCCCTCCCCCTCACACTACCATCCCGCTTACCCACTCCACCCACTTTTAGATCCTGAACTGCGTCAACCCTGACAACGAGAACAGTCCGGAGATCCCCGTGAAGGTGTTAAACTGTGACACCATCACCCAGGTCAAGGAGAAGATCCTGGATGCCGTGTATAAGAACGTGCCCTACTCCCAGCGGCCGAGGGCTGTCGACATGGACCTGGGTAGGAGGCCTGGCCTTGGAGGGTGGGCCCCCTCGCTGTGGGATGGGATAGGCAGGTGGGGAGCCTGGCGGTGGGACTGGGGCAGGGGGATGCCTACTCCCTGGGCACTGCCTGCTCAGCTGCGGCTGTCTCTGATGAGGGTCACACTTCTGCCTCGGCCTCCTTGACCCCATGGAGCCCTCGATGTCTCTAAGCTCCATCGTGGCCATCGGCATGAAGGAGCCAGGTTTGCCAGGTCTCTAGAGGAGGCACAGCCAGATAGTCCTGGCTCCTAGCTCCCACCCTCTCACACTGCTGTCTGCACCCCACCCCCACCCAGAGTGGCGCCAAGGCCGGATTGCCCGGGTCGTGCTCCAGGACGAGGACATCACCACCAAGATTGAGGGCGACTGGAAGCGGCTCAACACACTGATGCATTACCAGGTGAGGTGCCTCTAGTTCTTAACCTTTTTTGTTCCACGTACCCCTTTGCCAGAAGGGTGAAAACCACAGACCCCTTACTAAGTCCACACTATACTGCGTATTATTTAATAAATATATCAACCCACACCAACACACCCCACAAGAATAATGTTGTCTTTGAATTTAAATTCAAGCTCATGGACCCCTTGTTAAGAACCCCTGCTCTAGGAAGACCTCAAAAGTCAAAAGGGTGTTTTCTTAGCTCACCTGTTGTTCCTCCTCCCTGAGCCTTGAACCCCGATTCTCAGCCATGGCTACCCATTAGAATTACCTTGGGGAACTTATAAAAAATATTAGTGCCTGGGACCCAGCGCTACAGATTCTGGTTTAACCACTCTGGGGTAAGGCCTAGGCATTTCTAGTCTGCACATCTCTTAGTCTTCAGAAAAAAAATGCATATTGCAAAGTCCTCCAACCAGACTACTGCTAGAATGTGTCTGCTGCTTTCTCTCCAGGGCATCTTCAAAACACAGCTTACACGTTGAACTTGCAGGGTAGTGGGGAATTGAACAGACTCGTCTTCAGTCTTACATCCTGCCACTTACTAGCTGATGTCCCTAGGAAAATGACTTACACTCTTTTTCTCCTCATCTACACAATGGGGTTGAAAATGAAGTAGTGTGTATGTAAAATGTTTGGCTCATGGGCAGACACATGCCAGCAAAAAGAAAAGGAAGATCCAGGAGGCATCCAGGCCCAGCTCCCCTGCCCTCCCACGGTAACCACCCACTGCTGGGGGTCTTTGTAAGATTAAGAAGAGGTAGGCAGTCTGGGATTCAGGAAAAATACTAAAATAGGAACTGGAAATTAGAGACACTAAGGGAAATTAGACCAACCAGAGGAAGTGCCTCAGGCTGCAAGACCCTACAGGACTTCCTGATTAATAATATCCACCTGTGCCTGCTCCTCACAAAGGGGTGTGTGCAGAGGGGCGGGCAGGCTGGCTCTCGCCCACCAAGCTGCCGATGACCAGGCTGCTAAGGGGCCCTGAGGGCAACCAGGAGCTGCTGAGAGCCTCCCGGGGCACAGAGGGATACCCCAAAACACTCCTCCCCCTCTGGGCACCTTCCCATGCTGACATGCTGCCTGGACCTCTGCCCCAGATGGATTGAGAGTGGCGTAGCAGGAGGAGAGAAAGATTTGGGAGCAGTAGCTAACCCCTGCCTCAATGGAATAACACCCCTGACTTGTCAAGGTGGTTGGAAGGATGAGAAACAACAGGTGAGGCCTCCAAGATGCTTCCAGGCGAGACAACTTCATTTTCTGTTAATTCCCTGCTCCCTCCCATGCACATCTCACCGGGTGCTTATTGTGGTGGATCATTTGTAATGAACCAATTAGAGCTGAACATAGAAATGCAAAGGAGAATAGCCTTGTGCCCCTAAATTGTAAGTTTCTAAAGGGCAGGATGGGGGCCTTTCTTCTCTGTCTCCAAAGCCCCTAACGCTTGTTACTGGGCTGTCCGTGCTCTGGCCAAAAGAATGGAATATTCTGCTCTTAGAGTGCTCATCATACAAAGCACATGCAATTCCCTCATGTCATTTATCATTCATGTATTCATTCATTCCTCAAATATTTACTGAGCTTTACTGAGTGCAAGGCATTTCCCAAACACTAGCCCTGACAGGGGACGACAGGGATGATTCTTCCCTTTGGGAGAAAAGTGATGATGATGATAGCAACACTAATGGCCAATACTTACCAAATGCCCACTGGGCAACAGGCACCACTCTCAGCCTTCCACATATGAACTCCCTCAACCCCCACAACAACCCTAGGAGGGAGATGGGATTATTATGCCTATTGACAAATGAGGAAATTGAGGCACAGGGAGTTTAAGTAACTTTCCTGCAGTCACATAGTCCAGAGGCAATGCCAGGGTTCCCACTCAGCCAGGCATCTTGACCACCAGGCTGCACTGCCTGTTGGTTGAGAGAGAAAAACCAAGGACCAGAGAGGCTTAGCAATGAGAAGTGGAATGGACTGGAACTATGGCCATCCAAGTCTCCAGAAATGATAACGTGATCTGTTCCTCCTGGGAGCAAAAGCCTCTGCCCCTAGTAGGCTTTCAAATTTCATTTCTGGGCTGTCAGGTGCAAGGAGAATTCCTCGAAAGGCAGAAATGGAAGGTTCATTTCCCCCTCGGTCCCCCACCCAAAGTTGCCCTGTTGTTACCCTCCCAAGAGTCAAAGGTCCTTGAGCCCCTACAGGAGAAAATCTACATAATCTTAATTAACAAAGAGATGTTAAAAAACTTCCCAGGCTCCAGCAGATTTATAGGGAGGGTAAAATTAAACACCACCACTAAAACTGGCTATCAGAGAATCTCGTTAGCACTAATGTTCATTTATAGTTTGACTTCCCAACATTTAATTCTTTTTTGGTGGGAGAGAGGGCCTGACAATTTAAGACCCAGAAAGATGGTTTTATGACTGGTGCAGCTATAAATCAAACTTATAAAGTTCATAAAAATGGTTAAAATAAAAAATGGTTTAATAGGAATGTTTTATGGCCCATAACATTATTATAGCTGTTTTATTCCCTCTGCGTTAGGGGTTTAATTGGATCGCCACAATTCTGGGGATTCTCCATTTTTATTGGATGGAGGGTAATCTTAAATCAAAATGGCCCCAAATGTCTTCAATATGGCTCCTCGTTTATCAGCCCTCTCCCCACTCAGCCGATATGTCCTCCTCACAGAAAACTGGCAAGACACCTTTCTCTCTGATTCCCCAAGAGTGGCCGTCCTTTTGGTGAAACTACTCATAGTGGCCCAGGCATTACAGAATCCAAGTCAGAGAGAAATCAGAGTGTGACTTGAAATTAAACCCCAAATTTGGATCTCACAAGGAGAGCATGTGCTCTGCTGCCTGACAGACCTGCCTACAGATCCTGGCTCTGCCACATATTCATTGTGTGACCTTGAAGAGGTTACTTAGCCTCTCTGTTTGGTGTCTTGATCTGTAAAATGGGAACAATTGTATGTAACTCACAAGGTTGATGTAATCTAACTCACAAGTGTCTCACCCAGCACTGATCCATAGAAATATGATGCAAGCCACATGCGTAATTTTGCATTTTCTATTAGCCAGGTTTTTAAAAGTAGAAATAAACAGATGAAATTTGCTTTAATAATATATTTTCTTTAATGAAATATATCTTTAAAAAATATCATTTTAACATATTGCCAGTTATAAAAATCATTGAGATCATTTATATTCTTTTATCCATTCTAAGTCATTGAAATCTCATGTGAGGGTGAGCACATCTCAAATCAGACACAGTGCATCTCAGTTTGGCTTAACCACATTTCAAGGGCTTATGCCCCAAATGTGGCAAGTATCTACCCTATTGGACAGTGAAGCTCTAGTTCAGTAAAAGCTCAAAAAAAAAATAGCAGTAATTCCTCACTCTCTACCGCACTCCTAATCCGTAACCTCCTAGAAGTACTTGACTATTCAAATTCCCAAGAATCCTACCCTCACCCACACTGCGTTTTTTGTACCTTTCTCAGGTGTCAGACAGGTCAGTGGTGGCTCTGGTCCCCAAACAGACTTCCTCCTACAACATCCCTGCCTCTGCCAGCATCTCGCGGACGTCCATCAGCAGATACGGTGAGGAAGGCCTTCTGGGCAGCTTGGAGTGGAATCCTCTGTGACCTGTCAGGGACCACTCACCATCCCTTCTAAGAGCAGGAAGCCCTTGCTGCTACCTGGCCTCGAGTCAAAGGCATTTGCTCATTTGTTTCTCTTCCTCCCTAGTCTAGTCATTTCCAGTGCAGCCCATGTTCTCAGAGATGTGAATAGCAGATGGCACCAAGTGTCCTTCCTTTGCTACCCCAGGCCTGGTGAAGGATTTTGAGTGGCCCAGAACCAGGGAGGCACCTGGAATAGAGGGGTCCTATATCCCAGTTTGCTAGGCCAGTCCCAGGTTACATCTATTGTCTTGGCTTAATTAATACCCCCTCCCCCCTTTTACTCTCAAAAGTGTCCCAGTTTGTATGATAAACTATCTGGTCACCCTAACCTCCCGCCCTTGAGGCGTGCTTGGGCCCCTGTGCCCTCTTATGGGACTTCACTCCCTCTTGTTTCACTTTCTCTGGCTTCCCAGCTGTACAAAGGTCTGGGCTGCCAAGGCAAAGGACACGCACAGGACTGAGCCCCGCAGCTCCAAAAAGGGCTTCGGAATCCTATATCCTCGGCCCCAAGAAAGAAGGGACACTTTAAACTCCCAAGAGGGAGCATTACAACTTCCAGCTCCTTAGTATCCAGATTTGTGTTAGAACCCCTGTGAAAATATCCAATTGACATTTTACCGATTGATTATTCATTGCTAGGAGCGTGGTGGAGGACGGCTCCTAAATTCCCAAGAGTGTTCCAACTCATAGAATTTCTAAATCCTCTTTTATGAGAGAGAGGCTTCTGGCTCCTTTGTCCTCCTGCCAGCCAAGGATCCCTAAAAGAATTCAACCAATAGGAGGTCCCAACTGAAACGAGTTTTTGTGAGTGAGCGCAGCAGGCAGGCAAGGATCCTGAAAGGATTCTCCAAGCAAGGATGGCGAATCCAGTTCTCACGCCTGCGGACCTCTCTCCCAGACTCCTCCTTCAGGTACACAGGCAGCCCCGACAGCCTGCGGTCCCGGGCCCCCATGATCACCCCAGACCTGGAGAGCGGGGTCAAGGTGTGGCATCTGGTGAAGAACCATGACCATGGGGACCAGAAGGAGGGTGACCGGGGCAGCAAGATGGTGTCCGAGATCTACCTGACACGGCTACTGGCCACCAAGGTAACGCCTGCTCTGCCCAGGCCAAGGAGGGCCCCTCAGAGAGCTGCTTCCTGCCCCTACACGGCATGAGACACCCATCCTGGTGTCAGCCCTTCAAGGGATCCATCTAGATGAGCTGTAATCCAGGTCCCTGGGCAGGGTTATCCGAGGATCCACCCACTGTTGCTCTCTGCCCATTCCACAGGACTGCCTTTGCTCTCTGTAGCTGCCACTCTCTTACCTCTGAGCCCCTTTTCCCCTTAGGGAGATATTGGGGGCTTCCTGCTAAGGTGAGCTGGGTTGATATCCAGCCCCCACCCTCACTGTCTCTTTTTATCATGTTTCTGGCCATAGTCAGAGGGAAAGCACAAAGGCTGGGTCCTGCCAGTAATCCCAGGGAAGGCTCTGAACATCCCCTTTTCCCATCCCATCTCACCATCTTCCAAATGTTGATGGAACAGTCAGTGGCAGTGGTGGAAGCTGTAATCTAGCACTGTCTTCTAGCTTCTCTAGCAGAAAACAAAATATGCCTGTAAGTATGGCAATCGTATGGCCCATATTTTCCAGGCTAGTCTAAATTTCAAATACTCTCCCCCCACTGACTGCTCAGAAATGCCACTGAAATCATACAGTAAGCCTCCAAATTCCTGCTCTCAGTCTTGCTCCCAGAAGTGGCACAGAAATACTCTATCAGCCCAAGTATTGGCTTTACACTGCCAATGAGAGACCAAAGAAGACCAGAAAAGGTTCGCCATTTTACGCACATTCATATGTCTCGAGCCTGTACACTGTAGGACTCTGGGTCCAGAGAACCTCCAAGGCCCTGCAGTTCAGGACTTTGGTTGTTCTGGAAGCTAGACCCTTCACCTGCATCCCACACTCCAGACTCCATTTACCATAAGGTTGCTAAGGTGTTACGGCTCTTCGTACCTTCCTGTCAGACCCTCCCCAGTCCTACCAGGCTCCAGCCAGGAGGCCCAGTCCTCCCGCTTGTTCTCTGACACCCTCGCTCTCCAGACTGGCCCACCAGTCTGTCTCCTCTCCGTTCATGGGGAGCCTGGGCCGGCAGCGCTCACCCTCTTCCTAGCTACCATCCTGAGCCCACACCCACCTGGCCTGGACACAAGCATAAGTCTGGCCCGTGGCTGCAGATTGGAGGAGAGATTCTGCCCAGGAATCCGCAGCCCCTTTCCCCACCCCCGATTCCCTGACTCCCCCGTAGCACCCTTCTCCATCCCCATCTCACGGTCTGCGCAGCCTCACATCGCAGACAGATTTCCCGGGTGGTATCTGTCCAAGGCACCATCTGGTATGCCGTCTGCTCCCTGCCACGCCCCACCCTCCAACACCCTCTGACTCAGGCTCCCCCACCCTCCCCCAGGGTACTCTCCAGAAGTTCGTGGACGACCTGTTTGAGACCTTGTTCAGCACTGTGCACCGGGGCAGCGCTCTGCCCCTGGCTATCAAGTACATGTTCGACTTCCTGGATGAGCAGGCAGACAGGCACAGCATCCATGACACAGACGTGCGGCACACCTGGAAGAGCAACTGGTAACCGCCAGGGGTGCCCGGGGGGAGGTGCTGCCTGGAGCGGCTGCCAGCTGTGGACGGCAGGGCCCAGCCGGTCGGGAGATGGGAGGGAGGGCGGCCGGCTCTCGGCCGTGGCAGGGTAATCCGAGGCTCCTAGAACAAACAGCACACATATGCTCTGCAGAGCCAGCCTGACCCCCGAGGCTCCTTCTGCCAAGCAGGGTCTGCCTGCCACGTTGGTGCTCTGCCATTCAGGTTGTGACCCTTCGCCAGGAAGCGCCTCCTCCCCTAACTCCAAGACCTCTAGTTCTCAGGGAAAGGGAGTGGGGGGAACTTCCACTAGGCAGCCAGAGCTGAGCTTCAAAGCCGGGCATTCCGAGGGGGACAGAATCAAAGGCACTTCCTGAGATAAGCCCTGGTGAAGTTGGCTGGCTCTGGGGAAATCCAGCGACAGAGCTTGCACCTGCCACAGACTGTGAGCCCACCGACTACAAGTATTTCGTTGCAAACCTGATCCCTTAAGGCCAACTTATTATCCCGGGCCATAGTATTCCGGAAGCAGCAGGCAGGATGTGCTACAGGCTTCTCTCTCACCTAAAGTAACCTCCACAGCAAGCAGTGTGAGAGGAGCCTTCCTCAAGCCCCTGGCATGAGGCTTTCCCTCTTGGGCCCTGAAACTGAACCACAGACCAATTCAGGACAGGCTTTAGGTCAGACAGGGCCCAAGCAAAGCCAGAGCCAAAACCTCCCTTTGGGAAAGAGCACAGAGAGGGGAGAGAGGCTTGGGGTCGGGCAGGCAGCCACACAGCTGTCTGGAGTCAGCGGTCTCCTCAGAAAGCAGGGCCAACACAGATGAGCCCGGGCTGTTATTTGAGAATCAAAAGTCCTAGCAACCAGCAAAACACTCTGGAAAAACCAAACCCCAACCCCACCTAGCCCTCCCTTCTCTGGGTGTTGTGGTGGCTGAGCCCTCCGGACTTCTCAGCTTTGATCTGAGCAGAGTGGAATGCAGGACAGGCCTTTCATCTGCATTCCAGAAGCTGGGCCACCACTGTTTGCCTTTGCCTTGGAGGATCCCCAGCCCCGCACTGGGGGTGGGCTAATTTCAGGGAAATGGAGAGAAAGTTCTGGGCTGTCCCCACCTCTGTGACTTCTATGTGCTGGCCAGCCCCAAGGAATAGAAAAACACTCCCCTGGAGTTGTGGTGGGGGAAGAGTCCCCTTATCCAGAGCTCAAATAGCAAATGTCCAAGGAAAGACTATAAGGTGCTCCCCCAAAGCTGCCAGAGGAAGGGGAGAGCAGAGGTTTGGGATGAGCTGACGAGTTGGGTCAGCTCCTCAGCAGAGGCAGCTCCTCCCAGGTGTCAGGAAGGTGAGGGAGTTCCTGGCAGCTGATGGCAGAGGGTAAGCAGAATGCATCACGGAAGGGCTTGGCATGGGGAGAGCTGATATTTCCCAACAGCTGGGGCTTCTGAGACATTTGGGAAAGTTCAGGGTCCATGAGGGTCAAGAGCAGATGATGAAGGGGGGCAGGTGGTAGGCTGGGGAGCTGGAGGCATCATCTGAGGCTGGACTTTGGGCTGTCCCTAAAGAGGAAGGACAAGCAGGGAACACAGTGCAGTCCACAAAGGAGCCAAAAGAGTAAAGCCCATCAAGACAGCTGGGAGAGAAGGCAAAGCTGGAAAAGGAAGCAAAAACAGCAGGTGTTCCAGTTTTGAAGGAGAATAAATAGGCTTATTCTCCTTATGGCCCAGGGAGCAGCAAAAACTCACTCTGCTCTGACTACAAACTTCCGAATGGCAGAGGGAAGTCTCCTAACAACAGATCACATCCTCTTGGGGTGGGAAAACTCTGAGCTACAGTGAGTCTTTCCCAGATGCCAACAATGGCCTCCCTCCTCTTCTCCCTCTGCCCCTGCCCTCCCCACTCCTGCCCCTGCCCAGACACAAGAACGCCCTGGGGAGAGCCGTGAAAGAACTCCCCCCAGGGGAGCCCATTCCTCGGCCCCGCCAGGCCAGGCCAGCCCTGGGAAGCGGTGCAGGCATCCCGGCTGGGCCGGGAGCACAGGTGGTGCCCTTTGTGCCATTCGGAGGCAATGCCTCCTCGGACAATGGCCATGGGCACTGTGAAGGGACTCAGGGAGCCTGGGGGGCTTTGTTTGAAGCGCTGAGAAAATTGCGCTGTTCCTTGGGCTTGGGCTTCCCTGGGGGCATGGAGGCCTTTAGAAAAGAAGGCCAGGAGGGGAGCCGAGTCCACCACCCTCCCCCTCAGCTGTTAGAGAACAGGGCCAGCGCCCCACTGGGGTACTGTGGCTCCACTTCTTTCCTCCCGGGGTCAGTAACAGCTTATTAGCAGCCCTGGGGGGCCAGTTGCCTATGATTTCCTTCCCTTGCCCTTCTGAGAGGGGACTTTCTATTTGTGGGGAAGGGGAGGGAGGAATATCACTGGACAACAGCAGGGGCACAGCCAAGTGCATCTTCGAGGTCTGCTCTGCCTCTCCCACAGCCTCCCTCTGCGGTTCTGGGTGAACGTGATCAAGAACCCCCAGTTTGTCTTTGACATCCACAAGGGCAGCATCACGGACGCCTGCCTCTCTGTAGTGGCCCAGACCTTCATGGACTCTTGCTCGACGTCAGAGCACCGGCTGGGCAAGGACTCGCCCTCCAACAAGCTGCTCTATGCCAAGGACATCCCCAGCTACAAGAGCTGGGTGGAGAGGTCAGTAGCACCCTCAGGACAGGCCAGTGCTCCATCTGCCTGCTCCGTTCCCCACCCTGGGGCCTTTGCTGACCGAGGACTCCAAACCGTGTTTGCAGTACCTTCAGGACCTCATCCGCCTCTCCTTCTCTCTTCCCCAAACGTCCTGCTGCAGGGAGGAAGGGTAACTTTGTGCCCTTGGAAGTCAGGTAGTTATCATTATAATTACCATTTTTTGAGCCCATTCTAAGCACCTAGCACTGTGACAAGAATTTTGCCTGTATCATCTCATTAAAAGGTCCAACAGAATTGTGAAGCAGGTAGTATCATTATCCCCATTTTACTAAGGAGAAAACTGAGGCTCAGAGATGCTAAGTAACTTGCTCAAGTTCACGCAGCCAGAGGGTGCAAAGCAGGGATTTGAATAAAGGATTCTGGCTGCAGCTGGGCGCTACAGCTGGGACCGCCCAGCTAGATGGGACCTCCTGAAGAAACTCGAGCCGTAGGGGGCACCAATTTCCAGGCCTCAACCTCAGTGGAGGCCAGAGGCCAGAGGAAGCCACATTAGAAAAGAAACAGGGAGGCAATTGGGGGCATCCTGGGGCCAGTATAAGTGCAGGCAGAGGCTTGCTGAGGCCCCCATCAAGCGGCCTGTCCTGTCTACGGCAGATACTATGCAGACATCACCAAGCTCCCCGCCATCAGCGACCAGGACATGAACGCCTACCTCGCAGAGCAGTCCCGCCTGCACGCCGTGGAGTTCAACATGCTCAGTGCCCTCAACGAGATCTATTCCTACGTCAGCAAGTACAGTGAGGAGGTAAGGTGGGGCTCTAGAAGGACAGAAACTAACAGGCAGAGAGCGAGGCGCTCAAACAGAAAGCCTGACTCAGCCCTTAAATAACAACAATAGAGGGTAATTTAGAAAACACATTCACGGAGTCAAAAGCCAATGAGCTCAAAAAGCATTATCATGCCTTCATAAGGCAGCCTAACCTCTCCTGATTCATTGAACGCTTCCTTCTACGTTTCATTGTCTTTCACGCATTGTCTGTTAAGGCAATAAAAAGCATATTTAATAATTTAATTGTTTTTCAGTTCAAAGTGTTGTACGATAAATTTCATTCTTTCTTAGACAATGATGCAAACTCTTCTTTGCACTTGGGCAGATGCTGTCCGTTAACATTTCAGAGACAGGTGGACTTTACTACCCATCCTATTTAAATAGGATTAAATAGGACAGCTCCAGGGAATTCATAAGTCATGCATCCACACTGCATCAGAACATAACCACTGTCAAAGTCGTAAAAATAATGATAGCTAACGAACACAGAACACTTCCCACACACCGGATATCATTTTAGATACTTTCCATACGCCCATACACACACACATACCTCAGCCTACCTACGTACATACATATGCATATGCATATATATAAATTCAAATTGTTTATGTTTCCCACAGTTATGTTCATTAGGGCAGAATGGAGATAGAAAGATTCTGGAAAATGGTAGCTGAAGCCTGAGGTCTTCCCCACCTTTGTTTTGTTTTTTGTTTTATTTGTTTTGTTTTGTTTCAAAGAGAAAAAAGTCAGTTTATTTTAATTATTTTTTAAAATTTTGGTAATTTCACCAGTTCATGAAATCTTGTTCTCATTATTTCTCTTTAGTCCTGCTAAAAGCTTTTTGTTTTAAATGTTCATTTCAGTTATTTTGAGTTTCTTATGAAAATTTCATACTTATATTTATATGACTTTGTTATTTCTGTGTGACATGAGAATCCCTTCATAAATATTTTCTGCACAAAATGTGAACTTCTTGCAATTTAGCCACCTTTGTTTTTGGTCTTCAGCTCATCGGGGCCCTAGAGCAAGACGAGCAGGCCCGGAGACAGCGGCTGGCGTACAAGGTGGAGCAGCTCATCAGCGCCATGTCCGTTGAGAGCTGAGAGGAGGAGCGTCACGTTCCTGGGAAGAGGGACCCGTCGAAGCTGTCGCACTGGGAATCTCAGGAGGAAGGACAAGTGGAGGGGATTGGGCCCCAGAGCTTGATGTCCCCTGAGACCCCACCGCGGGGAGAGGGGAGAGGGGAGGGCCCCTCTCTCCACGCCAGCCAAGTTTCAGCCTAGCCAGTTCCTGCAGGGAAAGACCATGAGCTCCATCCGTCCACAGTGAGAACAAGAGAGAAACAAGGGCGAGAAGGTGGTTCTTCAAGCTGAGAGGCACAAGCTGGGGACAGTTCTGCCTCTGTGACTGCTGCTTTGCATGAAAACTCATTTGATGTATATTGGGGAAATAATGAAAACTTTATTTAACTTTTTTTAAGAAAAAGGGAAAAAAAAAAAAACAGAAATAAAACAAAACAAAAAGCCGCCCTGTCCATCCCGTCCAACTTTTGTTTAATTCTGATTTCTGTCCCCCTTCTTTCTTTTTCCCATCCCTCATTCTTGATATAACTCCTGTTTCCAAATGCCAGAAAAAGCCTACAAAAGAATGCTAAGAGAAATTTGAGGGAAATCAACTGTTTCCTTTCCCTTGAAATTTAAAAAAAAAAAAAAAATGAGGAGGAGGAAGAGAATGAGCACAAGTTCTCACCAAACACTGCGAAAATACAGGCCAGTAAAACCTGGCATTATCCTGGCAGCCCAAAGAGCCTGGGATCTACAGAACTTTGCACAAACCGCAAAGCCATTGAGTGGCTCATCCTGGCTGACTGGAAACTGAGCTGTGTGAACCACACTCCTGTACATTTTCATCTCTTGAGAGGAGATCAGTATCTCTGTAATACCAATGTTTTTTCTACTGTTTTTTGTTTGTTTTGTTTTATTTACTCTCAAACCTCAACAAATGTGGACCTGATCTTTGGTATTTTCCTTTTGGGTTCCCTAAAACTGCGGTCAGCAGTGGAGGAGCGGTGACCCTCCCCGAGGCCGGCCACAGGGTCTCCCCGAGGACGTGGACCCCCACCTGGCCTCCCCTCAGTCCCTGCCATATCCGGGTACCGTGAGGAGAGAGCCTGGACGTGTGGGGCCCAGGCCTGCGTGAGGCACCACTGGAAAGCTGATCTGGGGACATGGGCGTTTGGCATCGGATTCCTCTCCAACCATCCAGTGGCTTCTCGCAATTAAAGAGAAAACAAGGGTCAAACACTGTTTAACGGCAAGCAATACTTGAAGAGAATAGGTTAAAGAAGCGGCAGTATTTATTGTGCTTTCTTTTCTTCATTCTCTCGTGCCTGAAAAGGGGAGACAATCCTTTGCTCATCTGTGGAAGCTCCTGACCGCCTGGGAAGACAGCACGTGCCTCGAGGGACACCAGTAAAATGACTGTAGCATCCTCACATTACCGTTTCCTTCTGTCTCTCTTTCTGCCTCTCATGGACTTGTAGGTTGGAAGGACAAGTGGGTGGCTTCTCACTGGGCTCCTTTCCTTATCTCGCTCTCCTAAAACCACGGATAACCAGCTCTCCTGAGTGTCGTTTCCAAACAGACCAAAGCACCATGTCCTTCTCCGGGATCCCCTAGTAGCCAGTGGGAGTCATGCAGAGGAAACATGGCTCTGTTGGTGGCAGGTCCTTGGTAACTGGAGCAGCCATCAGTGTCCATGCTTCCCACATTGGCCTGGGACCAGGCAATTAACATTGGAAATAAGGGGCAGAAGTACAAAAAAGGCAAGGGGGAGTGGGGGAGGGGGCAGGGAGGTGCAACCTCCCCACCCCACCCCCTTCCCACCTTCTGCTTTGCAAGGGGTCAGAAATCCCAGGCTGCAATGCTGAGAAACCAGACCGCTGCCCTGAGAGGGACTGGACCAAGGGCATTTCCTCTGTAATTAACTCTGGGCCCCCGCTTCTCTGTGCCCTGCTTGACTTCCAGGCAATTCAAATTTCCAAATGCCCTTCTGGCCACATTTTTGATTCCCAGGAAAGGGCTGGAGGAGGGGGAGCACTGAGGGCTGGCTTCCGTCCCTGGCGCGTGGCTTTGGATCGCTGTGCTCACCATACAGCAGACGTCGCCTGGTCTCCTCAGCTCCAGTTTCTTGCCTGAATGCAGCTCACAAATGGGAAGAGAAAAGCATTCAGCAAAATACTCAGGAAACTTGCTGTTTTCATTATAATTTACAACTAGCCATGACAAGGCCACTTTCTTCTCATAATCCACTTCTGTTAAAGTTTCTCTGGACCCTATTAATAGCCTGAAAGAAATACTAATGACTGGCCTTCCACACTAAGCCAAAGTGTTTGCTCCTCATAGCACCCAAAGCTTATCAGCTCCAAGCCCATGATTTATGGAGGTGAAAGAAGAGGCATGATATGGGCAAGAGGAATTTAAGCAAGAGACTCTGTGCTACCCACAAAAATTTCCGGCCCACCCTCATTTTACTTCTGGGCCCTATTTGAATGAAGGTTTTCTGATCACATCCCTGCTCAGACTGGAATCACAAGTTTTGTTCCACCAAGAAGTAAAAAGAAGTTAGATATGTCAACAGCATCTTAACCAACCCTTACTTCTATGCATCTACCCTGGTGTCTCCCAGGAGCTACTTAAGATGACCTGCTCAGAATGCTTCCTGGATGGTGCCATTGTGAAGTGTGGAGGGATGGACAATTGGAGGATGGGGGTGGGGTGGGGGAGGGGCCAGAACAAGTTGTGAGTGCCTTGGCCACATTTCTCAAGATTCCACAAGAATGTTGGGGACGTGACAAAGGAACATGGAAGGGAATTGAGAAAAAGGAAATCTCTGTTGGATTCAAGCCAGGCCATAAGGGCGAAAGGTTGCAGAGCCTTGTTCCTTCCAGCTTCCCACCCATCCCTCCTCCACCAATTCTTGGCTTTGGGTTACCAAGAACCAGTGGATTCCACATCCTATGGAATAGGGAAGAGAGGGAGTTGGTTGACCTTTCTCCTCACTATTATCCACTTTGAGGGTATTCTGACCTGTGTAAGCAAGGAGTATTAAAGCCACAGTCCCTCCCCCATGAAGCCACCCAACCTCCATCCATCTTGGGGGAGAGAGGGAAGGAAGTCTCTCTGCAAAGTGTATCCAGCTTTACTTTGTTTCACCGATCTGCATAAGAGACAATTCTCTGGAAAAGGAAAAGGATCCCAGAAGGGTGCTTGGCAAGACAGAATGCTATGCTAAGACAACTAACTTGGCCAGTGGACCAGATGGTGAGCAAGACCCTTCAGCTAGACTCTGCTGCTGCCTCACGCCCTCTGCCTGGGGTCAGGTGCTTCTGTGTTTGACTCCTACTTCTCCCCATGGCGTACTACTTCTGAGCCACCACCAGCAGAGAGCTCCCCCTCCTTAACAGAGTTCAGTCATTAAAAGCATGGATCAGCTGGTAAACCAACTCAGGAGAGGGAACTGATTCTTGCTTTCATTCTTAAGCAGTAACCATTTGCAAGGCACTGTTTTAGGTGCCTGTGAACAGTGAGGAACAAAACAGACAAGGTCCTTCCTTTAGCAAATTCACATTCTTCTGGCTGCTGGTTCCTGCCACCAACTTAGCAGGCACAGTTCTCCTCTTCCATGTGTAAAGGGCATGAGACTTATAGAAAAGGGGGTTGGGAGGAGGATGAAGGCTGAACAGCCCAGCTGCTTTGCCTTATTCTCAGGAGGATCCTCCATCCTGAGAGCCGCTTTCGTTTCCATTGCCGCAGTTTCCTCTGGCAGCACTTTCCCTGCTGCTTGAGCTCCTGACCTTCCTTCAGTTCCACCAAATCAGGCCCCTGGCCCTGCTGAGCATGAAACAGAAGCCATGGATGGGAGTGCTAAACTAAGAATGGTCTGGGCAGAACAAACAGAGATTGTCTGAAAACCTCTGTCTGATCATCTCCAGGTACATTCCAGAAACACCCCTGCCCCCATTAACCTGGTGCTGGTAAATACTGAGCTAGCAGCTGCTTCAAAGGAGGCCATTTTTTCCCAGCCACACTGTGTCATGCCTGAGGCTCCTGGGCTGTGGCCACAGAGAGGAGAGGAGAACTGAGACCCAGGGACCTCTGTGGGTGATAAAATATAGGGTGGCCTGGTAAGCTCAGGACTGTGAGAGTGAATTCCATCTGGGGGACTGGGGAGATGACAGCCAGGGCCTTCCGATGCCAGGCCTCAGGAACATTGGTGGCATCTTCTTCATGACTCCAAAGTCTCTTCTCTGCCTCCTTCCTTTACAAAGAGTGGATTTTCAGCACCCAGGACTCACGTGCCCATGAATGAAGGTTAAAGTCATTCTCGGTTATTTTCAAACTAGTACTAGGGAAGGTCCTGAGAGACAATCAAGACCACTGCTTGTCAGATAGGGCCTAAGCCCAGTGGGCGAACTGGAGATGCCCTGGCCTGCTGTGGTCACCTGTGTCTCTCCCATTCTCCTCACCTCAGAGGCGTTCTACCTTCAGGCTACCTTCAGGCCAGGCTGCTGTGCAGTCTCTTCTCTCTGCTCTATCCTCAAAGACGTTTGGGAAGCATCTTCTGGATTTCAATCAAGGGCCTGACTTGAGCTTTATTTGCCCTCCATATGGGCATGAAAGGTAGAAAGTATAATGGAATTTAGTCCCTACCAAAAAGAACAGTGGTTCTTGAGTACGTAGGGGCAGAAGGGGCAAGCTCTTTATACCAGTGAGACCAGGGACCTGAGCCCACCTGCCTCTACCCCCAGCTTCTACCCAAACCCACTCTTCTTGACACACTGGAATCTGTATTATATATATTTTTTTAAGAAAATGCAATGATGGTTGTCTGGTTTTGTTGTTTTTACAGGTGTTGTGGAATCAAAACTGTAAGAAAATTAAGTATTTAAAATGTTCCAATAAAATGGGGATTTTTGTTATTCTAATATATTATTGTGTACCTATTGTAAATATGAAACACTCCTATTTTGCAAGCCAAGGGCGCAATTTGTACTGTTGTTATATATAAATAAAGTTTACTGGATTAAAAAGAAAACAAATCTTCAAATAAACCTGGTTGTTTCAGCAGCATATATGCATAATAACATTTCACAGGCATATTTAAGCAGAGTACTCAGGGGAAGATGAACTAAGTTTTGAGAAACTTCTAGAATTCTCTCTGGAGCCAGAGCTCATTAATGTCTGGTCAGCAACATAAAAACACCCACACACGCAGACACTGCTCTGGGTTGTACCAGCAGGTGAATACTGCCCCCTAGCCACAAGACCCCAGACTACAGCTTTCCTCCAACTGGAGGCAGACGATGCAGAGTAGAGGCTGAGGCCCTCACCCAGAGGTGAAATAGGGTCTCAGAGGAATGAGGAGACCCCTTACAGACAGCCCTTCCTGAAAAGTTCATTCATCCATTTGTACAAAAGAACAGTATTGAAGCATCTGCCATGGGTTGGCATCGTGGTAAGCCCTGGGGGATAAAATAATCAATGAAACAGACACGATCCTTACCCTCCTCAGCCTTTTGGTGAAGTGAAAATCAAAAGGATTCTGAAAAAGGAATATCTCAACCATGCATTAGGACAGGTTTTGTTGTTTTCAGTTGAGGGGTTAGGGGTAAATCAAAGGAAAGATGCTAGAGAGGACGTGCTTTTAATTGGTCTTTTATTTATTTATTTATTTTTACAGGGAGGTCCTGGGGATCGAACCCGGGTCCCTCCATATGGGAGACAAACGCCCAACCATTTGAGCCACATCCGTGAGGACTTGCTTTTAAATCTGACACAGAGGAGAGAGGAAAGGGTGGACTCTAGCCTGGGAGACAAGCGGAGTTGGACAGGGTTGGGGTCCAGAGGCAGGAGAAATTTAACAAGTCTGCATTGAAGCTTAGAAGGAGTGAGGCTCCCTCTAATTTGAGGATACAATTGGCCCCCTTCCATCTTCTGTGCTTCCATTTTCTTTTTCTATTTTTCTTTCTGCTATCCCAAAGTGTTTGGGTGGCATTTCCACTCTCTAAGGGGAATAAATGAGACTAACTCAAGAGCCTGTCCATTTGACGTCTCAACGGAGCGTGCAAGGAAACCACTGTTCATCCTCTTCATGATAATGGGGTCAAAAGAGTTTTCTGGGTCCACAGCCTTGTACCCAGGACCAAGATTAGAACCTCCTGAAGGATATGAGGTGCAGCCCTTGCTCTCAGGGGGCTTCCAATCTGATGGTGGAGACCGCCCCTGCCTTTGGGGTGCCTCCAGTCCGATGGAGGCACAGACCTTGCCATGAAGGAGACTCACGCCTGAGAATTGGGTCTAGGACTCACAAAACCAAAGCCTGTAAACAAGTGTGTGTTAATACAGTGCATGCAAGAGTTATAGAAGGATCAGAGATCCAAAGAAATAAGTCCTGTGAAGATTTTTTGATTCCTATCAGCAGCCTCTGAGTTTACGGTGTTCATGCACCCCTCTGCCCCTGAGAACCCACCCCCATGCCCCATTCCCAGAGAGAGTGGAGAGATGAAAATGCTGGTTCTGAGGGTAAGAAAAATGCAAACACAACACCCTCCCAAGGAGCAGGGAGAAGAACTGGGTGCCGAGGCCTGCCCATAATTAGTGTATTGTTTTGAATAACATGGAGCATTTGTGAGCGCATGGGCTGTTTTTATTAAATTAAACCATCCTCCGCTTCGTTTTTAAATGCAAACCTGAAGCACCAGAGGCTCTCTGTTCCACCACAGTGAAAAAGGTGCAATCATTTCTCAGCAAAAGCAAACATGTGGCCCTGTGAGCTCCTGCGCATTGCTACAGTGTGAGACGGAGCCGGGGAAGGGCTCAGCCTCCTGCCTGCCTGACACCCTCACTCTGGAAGCAGAATCGGCTGGAACGTGGGAAGTGTGGACCAAGGAGACCACTGCTCTGTGTGAGGTCTTTACGCCCGAGTTCCCCTGGTCTTCTGCCATTCCCCTCTCCCCTCAGCACCTTGGACTTGGGGCACCCTTATTATTAAATATCTGCTGCAAGAATGGCCATTCTCCAAGGAGGAAGAGAGGAAGAAGGAATCTACCCGATGCCTCTCTGTCCTGTTCACCATTGTATTCCCAGGTCAGAGAATGGCACCTGACACACAGGGGACACCCAGGAATTATGTTCTGGATGAATGAAAGATCAAATGACATTTGTGAACTGCCTATCATATTCCAGGCACTGAAACATCTCTTTTGGACCTCTCAATCTTATATGGTAGAAGTACTCCATAGGCATGGTCGGAAGCTCAGAGAGGTAAAGGGATTTGCCTGAGGTCACACAGTTACTAAGTGGTGGAGCCAAGGAGGGCTCTTTCCTCTGCACTACACCACCTTTCGCAGCTCTAGGAGATCCTCCCAGAAATGGATCCCAACTCTTGCAGCACGTAGGTGCTATAAGAGTACACTTCAGAATTCATTAATATTCATATTCAGTGCAATCGCTATCCAGTCATAACCTGCTATGAGCATGACACTATTCTAGACACTGTTAGCCATATAAAAGGAAAAAAAAAAATTTTAAGTTGCAACTGTCCTAAAGTTTACAATCTATGCCAATACCAAATACCAAATCATTATTCTAAGAAAGATTCATCCCTTTTTCTTAGCAGGAATTATATATTATTTTTACTACACTGCAATAATTTTACCAAACTGCAGTGATAGGGTTCTCAGAAAGCTGGGCTCCTGAATTTGGGAGAGTAGGGGGATGTGGGGCTGGGGAGAGCTGCATGGTGAACAACTTGAGAGAGTTTCGGGAGGTGAGTGTGGCTGGTTATCTGTACTTGATCACATGGACACCATGAACTATCAAACATCTCTGCTCAGCAAGTGAGCTGAAGCCAGAAGAGGCTTCCACCTGTTTTGTGTTGGCTGCTAGAAGCTTGGAGCCAAATTTGTGGCTTACCTGCACAAGTACAGGACTTTCTGCTGTTTTATTATATTAAGCTCATTGCTGGCTTCACTTTATGTCCTTGCTCTCAAATTTTCTTTATTCCCCCATCACCTACTTCCTTCTAATTGCTATGTTTCATGTATCCCAACTAAGAACACAGGCCTTGGAGTCAGATTGCCTGGTGTTGAATTTCATTTTCAGGCTGTGTGGTCTAAGGCAAGTTACATAACCTCTCTGTGCAACAATATTCAAATCTATAAAATGGATATAACTATATGAATCAAATAGGGTTGCTGTAATAGTTAGATAATATAATGTGTGCAATGGACTCCATAAATATTACAATAGTTGAGTGCGAGTTGAGAGAGAGAGAGAATTAGTGATAATATCCTCCTTTCACAGGCAGCCCAGCAGGAGCTACAGGTAGGAAGAGACAAAGGCCACCAGTTAGCTGTGGGGAGAAGCTGAATTAATGCACATAAGTTTCAGAAATGAAAGTCTGCATGAACGCTGACCTAGGAAAATGGGGGATGCATCTAGGCCAAAACTGGAATCCAAGCTTGAAAGGCAGCCTTCGATCCGGAGAGCAAGATCCAAGCATGGAGCCAAAATAGGGATCGTGACACCAAAAAAGAGAGAAGCTGGAGTAGCATAATGACACCATCTAAGTGGCCTGGAGCAACTTCAGAGTTGAGTGAAGTATGCAGCAGCTTTTTACAGCATCTCAGCCCTGCAAAGAGGGCTCATTCTGGGTCTCTTTTTGGTGCCAACTTGAGTAAACACCCTTTCCCCAGCCTCCAGGTTAGCTCTTTTCTCTAAGTCCTCCGTTAGGTCCCGGTATCAGGAAATGATCATCAGAGCACAGAGGACAGAGAATTTCTTAAGTATTCCTAAGGAATGTACAAAAGTCACCCCTGAGTCTTGAGGTACTTGTTTTTCTACCTATAGAAGCTCAACAAGAGTTTGCTGATTTCAGACACTGAGACTAAGGCAGCGAGGTAGAAGTGGTACTGGGGGTGCGGGGAGGTGGGAGGGCCTGGGAACACCACCCCCAGGGTAAAAGAGCTATAGAACAAGGGGATGGGAGAGACCCCTAGGCAACCCCTGAGGAACAAGAAGGAGAGAAGTGGAATATGAGATTGGTCAACCCAATCCATTTACGTTTGACCATTGAACAGGATTGCCCCATACACGTGGTTTTGAGATTTATTTAGCCTTCACCTGCCCCAGGATTTGTTATCGTGCAAACTCTGTCACCTCCTGGTAAATGGTTGAAAAGGGTTTGTGCTAGCTTAGGAACCAAACTACTATTTCAGAGCTGACCTGGAGACAGGACAGCTGGTAAGAAGAGAGATGAATAAACCAACCCCTATCCTAAAAGAGAGAAAGAAGAAAGAAAAAGGGCACACAGAGCCAACCTGGGATGGCAAGTGGACCTGAAGGACCTAACCTGGCCATTCTTTTTATGGCTTTCCACCTCTGTCCACCGGGCCATGGAAAATCTTCCAGGAGCAATGATTCTACTTCGGCATCTGCAGGAGCTCTGGGCAGGAAGAACCCAGAACACGGCTCTAACTCTGGATGTCAGGGAGGCTCACCCCCAGCCCCTTCCCACCCCTCCCCAGCCTGCCTTCCCCATCACTCCTTCGCTATTTCCCAGGTTCTACTACGGGTCAAATTGTGTCTCCCAAAAAGATATGGTCATGCCTTAGCCTCCAGTATCTAGGAATGTGACCTTTCTTAAGAAATAGGGTTATTGCAGATGGAATTAGAAAGTTAAAATGAGGTCGTATTGGGCCTTTCATCCAACATGACTGGTGTCCTTATGAGAAGAGGAGAGAAGACAACCAGGTGACAACAGAGAGACTAAGGTCCTCCAAACCAAGGAGCACCAAGACTGCCAGCAAACCATCAGAAGCTAGAAGAGGCAAGGAAGGATTCTCCTCTAGAGCTCTGCAGGTCAGAGTGGCCCTGCTAACACCTTGATTTTGGCCTTCTAGCTCCAGAGCTGCAAAATAATAAAATTTTGTTATTTTAAGCTACCCAGTTTGGGGTACTTTGTAATGGCAACCCTAAGAAATGAAGACAGGTTCCGTTAAGATTTTGTTCTTCCTTTTGTTTGTCTTTGCACTGAATTAAAATTGCATTTGATCAGAGAAGCCAGAAAGATCCAGGAGAACACCTGACAAACACGCACAGCTCAGAAAGCCCTGGTTCAAAACAGCACCTTTGAGGAGCCTTCCTCTGATGTTCTGTCTTTAGTCTTCAGAAAATTATAAACTTGGAAAACGGTGATATGATTCTGTCTTCCCTCCGCACTCTACTCCACTTCTGGTCCCTGGAGGGGAAGGGAGAAGGTCATGGACTCCACAAGCACAGACATGCTTCCCTCCTCCAGATCCTTGAGCTGGGCTCACCCCTTTCTGGATCCCCTCCAGATGTGCACCAGTAACACATGGGGTACGACCAGATTATCCCAGAAGTCTCTTCCCACTCTGAGAGTCACAGGCGTGTTATTGTTCTATGATGAGTTAAATGGACAGAACATGCTCCCATGGTTTCATTCCAATCTCTACCATAGAGAAAAACAGTTCCCCCAGGGAAGGCTCCATTGGAACCTGAGATTTCCTTGCTGCGGTTTCTCGGGCCCAACAGGATGTCCTGGGGCTCAAAGCCCCACCCTGCCCCTGTTATCCATAGCCCCTGTGCCTGTGTCTTTGTTCACTTTGAGCCTCCTGTAGATTGAGACAGGAAATAGAGCAAGATGGTGAAATAACCGTGGCAAGCCAAGCAGTTCAAAGGCGCTGCCAGTGCAGCACAGGAACGCCGTGACTCCTTTGGCCTGAGCAAGAGCAACTTGAAGGATGACTCCTCGCAGACGGATGGAAAAGACAAGACTTGAGACCGGGGTCCTGAAAGAAAACAAGTGCTCAGGGCCAGGTGGCACCTTTCTATTAAGGGCAGTCGAGTAAGCCCTGCTGGACACCCAGAAGGAGAGGCGACATTCCAGGTGGCACGTGTCAACTTCTTAGATGGAAGTGCATTCCCACGACTAAGACTCGGGAGAGAAGGTTCAAAGCTGGGCTGGACGTGAATAATAATGAAGGGTTTCAACAGTGCCAAGTCCTCCTTCTGTAATGTGATCCCCAGAATTAGGAGGTTGGTGCAGGTAAGGTCTGCAAAGGCAATGGCTGACTTTGTGACTTTGGGCAAGTCATTTGACTTCCAGGACTCGTTTTACTTCTCTATAACATGAGGGACTTAGATGAGATCATCCTAATGTCCCTCCACCTCTAGAGTTCCATGATTTCTCTGATTATCAGAATGTGACAAATAAAATTTGAGAACAAGTAAAACAGAGCAGCTTACAAAGAAACAAAAATACTAGTAAATCCAAGATCAGGACCCAGACACCTAAATTCCCAGCACAAAATTGTATCTGCATCAAAGGCAAGTTTTAAAGATAATTTCTTTTTTTATTTTTTTATTTTTTTTTAGGAGGTACAGGGATTGGACCCAGGACATCATACATGGAAGCAGGTGCTCAACCACCGAGCTATACCCACTTCCCAAGGATAATAAATTATGCTACTTTGTCTCCCTTGCCCCCAAAAAGTGAAAATCCCCCGATAAAAACGAATTCGCTTTACTTTCCAAAGACCAGATCCTTCAGTATCAGTCTACTCACGCCTTGCCCCTTCCAGGCAGCATTAAAACAATGTTTTGCTTTTTCTTTCAAGTTATGGATTATCAACATGATGGAAAAGAAGAGACCCGGTTGTAAGACGTGCACAGTGACTAAGAGGTTGCAAAGGTGACCGTGTGCACATTGTTTGTCTTTTGGCCAAGATTAGGAGCAAATTTAGATTGTTTTCTTGTATTAGTCTATGTACAATAAGGGAGTTTATTATTTAAAAATTCTATTTTAGCCATTTCAGCCAACTGCTTTGGAAAGGAATGTCACTAGTTTCTTAGAATCCTTTTGAAAGCATTGGGCTCCCCATCGCCTCCTCCTCCCACCACAGCCCGCACCGCTTCTTCCCACCCTCACTAAACACACAGGCTCTCTCTGCCTCACACACCCACTCATCCTGGAATCCACCGCATTGAAAAAGCCAGCTTGGGTGCCTGGCCCCAGATCGGAGGGAAGGGACACTGAGGGCTGTACTTGCAGATTGAGCTTCAGTCCTTCTGCAGACCTCAGGGTGACACCATGAGCGGGGTGGGGAGGGCACCACTGAGGCCTGGCTTAGGTGACCAGCTTCAAACACCTGGAGCTTGGAGCTTGCATTACCAGATTCAGTTATGGGGAGGGCTGGCGTTAGAGACCCTTCAAGGCTGAGAAACCTCAAACATTTTCTCTAGGTGATTAATTCCTGTCAGAAGGGCCCTTGGGGGTTTGGGCTGGAGTTCTGGCTGAGTCAACCATGGCACAGAAGTCATGATGGGCTTTGAAATTAGATACACTGGAGTGAAAAATAGGCCCCACCTATCACCTGGGTGATATTAGGTTAGTTTCTCACTGCCACTTAGTCAGGCTTCTAATGTGCAAAATGTGGTTTGTATTAGCTCAGTTGGATATGGTGGAAATTAGAACTAAGGTATATAATGCCCTTACCACAGGCCTGGCACATAGCAGGCACTTGATAAATGAAGAGGTTTTTAGTAAATCATTATTAACCAGTGCCACCTCCCAGAAATCTTCCGGCCCCTCATTCTCCTGGCTTCTTTCCCATGGCCAGCATCTGGCTGTTCTGAGCTGAGAGATGCGCAGGGGCGGAGGTGAGGTTTCCATCTCCATCAGTCTAGGTGCTTTCTGAACTAAAAACTGAAACCTGGCATCAGATTGCTCCGTCTGAGTCCCCCAAGGCACGAAAAAGCTTCCCACCAAGGGGCGGACTCTGTATTCAGAGCATGAACCCTCGTTTGGAAGAAAGCAGGGACTCCAAGAGGCACTTGGAGGGGCTGGGGCTACCAACTAGTACTAGGAAAGATCAGACAATAATCAAAACAGCATGGCATTAGCACAAGAATAGACAGATCAATGGGATTAAATAGATAGCCTAGAGACAGACCCTAATATACATATAAGGATTTAATAAATAACAAAAGAGGCATCATAAATCATTGGAGAAGGTATGACTTATGCAAAAACCGGGGTTTGAGAAAATTGGCTATTTGAAAAGGAATCAATTTTGATCCTCTTTTGACAGTCTATACTAAAATTCCATTTAGATCGAAGAGTTAAACCTGCAAAAACAAAGGAATAGAAAAGAAACTATAACGTATCATTTTCCTGAATAATAAGATGGACTAGTATAAAGATGCAAATGCTTCACAAATTAAGGTATATGTTTAATCCAATCCCTTACAAAACCCCAAATGGGGTTTTTCCTTTCTAGAGCTAGACAGGCTGATTCTAAAATTCATCTGGAAAATAGATGATCAGGACTGGGCAATTTTTTTCCCTTGAAAATAGGGTAATTGTGGGAGATTTATTCTACCAGATATTAAAATGCTACATTTCTCTATACAAATATGTCACATTTTAAAATGTATGAATTTATAAAGATATAATAATTAAAACAGTGTGATCAACTGAACAGACTAAAACAGCTCAGAATAGCCAACTATATATTAAAAAAAGAAATTTAGCATCTCAAACCAATGGAGAAAGAAAACATTCTTTAATAAATGTTACTGGGATAAAAAGTTAACCATTTGGGGGGGAAATCAACTTAAATCCTCACCATGCATCAAAGAACAAAATAAACTTCAGGTAAATAAAGAGTTAAAGGTGAAAAAAAGAGAAAGAAACCATAAAATTCTTACAATAAAATATAAATTACTACTTCTGTCTCAGGGTGGAGATGGAATTTCTAAGCATAAAAGCAATTGGAGAAATCACAGAGAAAAAAATAGATGTATTTGGCTGCATAAAAATGCAAACCACCTCTATAAAAAAAACAACATAGAACATAAAAATAAACAGTAAAATCAACCTGAGAAAAACGCCTGCAACAAAAATATCAAAAAGTTAATGTTCTTAAAATATAAAATAGCATTAATATATATTAGGAAACACTAAACCCAATAAAAAATGTGCAAAGAACAAGAATTGGCTATTTGCAGCAGAAATACAAGTGATGAATTAAACATACAAAGAAATGTTGAACCTCACTAACAATCAATATGTGCAAAGAAAATGCAATAATGAAACACAATTTTTGGCTTATCAGACTAGCAAGTACTTCTAAAAATCAATGCACAGTTTTGAAAAAGGTGTGGTACAATGATATCCCCACACACACACTGCTAGTATGATAGAACTTTGTATAATATTTCTAGAATGCAATATAGCAACAAGTTTCAAGTGTCTTTAAAATATTCATTCCCCTTGTTGCAATAATTCCACTTTGATTTGGGGGAAATAAAAATAAGGACAAACAATATATTCATCTCTTTTATTTATAATAGTAAGTAGAAAGAAGTTAAACATCTACCAATAGGGAAGAGTTACATAAATTATAGATTATCCACAAGATATATTACATTCTCATTTAAAATTATGCCCACATTGTTAATGCTACTGAATTATATGCTTTGGCGTGGTTGAGATGGGAAAGTTTATATTAAATATAAGTTACCATAATTTTAAAAAGAGAGAGAGAGACTTAAAGAGACTATGACGTTTAAATGCAATACATGATCCTGGACTGTATCTAATAATGGAGGAGAAAATCCAAAAAGGGCATTATTGGGACAATTGAAAATATTGGAATATACGCTCTATGATTTCTATGATATCGCTATTAAATTTCTTGACCATAATTGTATTTAATGTGGTTACAAAGGTGAATATCCTCATTCTTAGGGAATATACATGGAAGTTTTAAGTGGTAAAGGAGCATGATATATGCAATCTAGTCTCAAATGTTTGGAAAATTAGACAGATGAGGTAGATAGGTAGATGATAGATGATAGATGATAGATAGAGAGATAGACAGATAGTAATAGAGTGATATAACAAATGTGGCAAAATGTTAAAAGTTGGTAAATCTGGGAATCTGGGCAGAGGACACATTAGAGTTCTCTGTATTATTTCTGTATAGCTTTTGCAACTTTCCTGTAAGTTTGAAATTATTTCAATATAAGGAGTTTTAAAAAATTATACCCACAAAGAATTTCTAATGGTTTGGAAAATGGTTCATAGTATGTTACAGTGTGTTCTGAATAGGATAGTGGGATCATGGGTGAATTTTATTTTATTTCATACTCTTTTCTGTTTTCAGAAAATTTCAACAATTGTAATGGCAATTATAATTGATTTTTAAGAAAAATATTTGTACTTCTGAACTCATTTTCCACAATTACTCTCATAATATAGCAAAAGTCACCGCCCTCTCCACCTCCTGCCCTTCATCTCAGCAGACCCTCATCTCTCAGGTCCTCAATTAAATCACACTCATGAGCAGCATCTTTTCCTCCTCTGAGGTTGCCCAGGTAGGAGGGCAGATGACATGCACCACACCACATGCAGAGCCTAGCTCCCAGGTGAAGGCAGAGGCAGGACCTGGGTTCCCATCTTGGCCAGCAAATATGAATGCTGGTGGAGGATCTTGGGCAAAGTCTCTCCATCTGAGTTGCCTAAACAAGATTGTACCCTCCAAGAGGGCAGGTTCTACCTTGTTCACCGTTGTCCTTCCAAAGCCTAGCTTAGAGGAGGGATTCAACAAGTATTGAACGAATGAATGAATTTCTTCTTGGAGTAAGTGAGGTAACCCCATTTCACCCAGTGGCTGTGAGAACCGAATGCAATAATATATGGAAACTGTCAGTGCCTTGTAGATGCTCAGCAAATGTAGTTGACCATGGAGCTGCCCTTGGGCTCCCACCGTCCTTAGTTGAGACAGCTTTGCTGAAGATACAAATGGTTCAGCCTTGTCTCCTTAAGTTTTCTCCAATGGGCTGAAAACACATGACTTTTTTTTTTCCTTCTTTTCCTTTTGGTTTCCTCTGAATCGATTCTGCCACTGGTGAAAGGCAGTAAATTAATAACTAGATTCCCCCCACGACAACTAACCCAACAACTAATTGGCTCGATATCTCCCTGTTGCTATATCACTTTGGGACTTTCTGGGTGAGATATAAATAAGCCAATTCTATTAATAAGCCATTTGGCCAAGGGAAGAAAATGCACTTCTGGGATCCCGAGGGACCTGGGGAAGCCTCTCGGTGGCCCATGGAGCAAAAGACTTGATTACAGGAATGAAGTACTCTGCTTCTGTGCCCTCCTCCCTGCAAATCTGCACTCCCATCAGATTTCTCTCAGCCCTTGGGGGGGGGGGAGGAGGGAGTGAAGCTTTGTTAAGTTTAAAAATTATAATTTAGATAAATCTGTGCATTCATTGGCCTGAGTGTGTCTCTGGAAAATAATAGTTAGCCGAGTAGAACCTGCCGCATTTCAGGGGCTTTATTGTCTCTTTATAATTAAGTCCTGAACAGAAATCCAATTACAAATGTTCTCAATTGCCCTCCAGCTAAGTGCTAACCAAAGAGGGGAGGAAGGCTCCTGGATTTAAATAACTCTGGATAAAAATTAATATCGTGGCCGTGTTGGCTAATTAAAAGTGCCGCCTCTATTAGCAGGCCTTTATATTAATAAATGAGACTATTATTATCATATCTGACAACCAGGGCCTTATCAAGTCTGCTCCGTCAGCCCTACTCTTGAAAGCACAAGTTCATTGCCCCAGGTACAGGCTTCTGCAGGAGCCGAGGGGACAACTCCATCGTGGCCAGCCATTCACTGCACTAAGCACTTGCACAAAGGCTGTCTGGGTACTCGTCACACCCACCCCATCTGGTACGTATTTATGGTTCCTGCTTCACAGTTGAGCAAACTGAGGCTTAGATGCTAAGTAACTTGTCCCAGCAAGAGGCAGAGCTGGGATTCAAACCCACAGCCTCAGGATTCTAACTCTAGCTGCTCACATTCCATGATCCAACTAATTTTCTTTGCTGGGTAAGTTGAAGGTTGGGAGGTTTTTGATTTTTGCTGGTGCCTAGAAGGTGGAAAACTTCTTGCCTGGTAACTTATTTCCTAATCACATCCTGCGGTCCAGACTGTGCTAAGCACTGGATACAATGGCCGTGCCTGACGTCTCACAGGCAAGAGGTACTGATAATGGCAGAGCAAGTACAGGATGCTATGGGAGCATGCCAGGGGTTACATACCCAGACTGGGGAGATAAGGAAGATTTCTCAGAGAAGGGGGCATCTAAGCCAACTTTGGAAAGGCAAAGAGAAGAAACCTAGGTCAAGTGGTGAGACAAAGGAGAGAAGAGTCACAGGCAAAGAAATCCTATGTATGAAGGCATGAGAGAGTAGCTGTAAGGAGCCACTATGCCTGAAACATAAAATTCAAGGTGTTATGAAAACAGATGAGACCAGAGAGGGAAGCTGGGCCAAATCAGATCAGGTATGGCCTTGCAGCCATGCTCACAGCTTGGGCAGTTTACCCCAAGTGCAAGAATGAGTATTGAATGGTTTTAAGCAGGGAGTGATGTCAACAGAATTGTATTTTGTGTCTGACTCTGGCAGGAGTATGGAGACTAAACTGGTCACAGGCTGCCCTGGAAGCAAAGAGGCCAGTTAGAAGTGATGCAGGAGAGAAGTGCTGGTGGCAATGGACAGTGAGAAGTGAACACATTCAAGAGATGTGAGCAGTGGATGTGGCTCAAGCAGTTGAGTGCCTGCCTCCCACATGGGAGTCCTGAGTTCAGTTCCTGGTGCCTCCTGAAAAAACAAAAACAAGCAAAACAAATGAAAAACCAACTCAGGGAAGCCAATGTGGCTCAGTGATTGAGCACGGGCTTCCCACATATGAGGTCCCAGATTCAATCTCCAGCCCCCAGTACCTCAAAAAAAAAAAAAAAAAAAAAAAAGATGTGCAAGAGATAGAGCCACATGATAGAATTCAGTGGCTGGCCACAGCAGGTTTGTGTGCAGAAGTAAGAGGCACATATAACCCCAGTTTTCTGGCTTGAACCAAGTGAGAGATCTGGCCTGGAGATAGTGCTTTGGGAATTACCAGGTCATAGATGATGACTGAAGTATTGTTATAAGTGAAATTGTCCAGGGAGAGTGGATGGAGTGGCCACACATGTCCTTGGTGGGCCTTACCAACCTTTGTTCATTATTGCAGCAAACATTTACCATGTACATCCTTTATGCAAGGCACTGAGCATCCATTCATCCCACAAATAGTAATTGAATATCTACTACGTGCTAGGCATTATTATAGGGACTGGTGGTATTACTTCTTGAGTTGGGACTTTTTGTTGGTAAGGTATAGAAACCAACTCAACCTAGTTTAAGCAAATAAAGCCACAGGGGCATCTCATAGAATCTCACAAAGGAAGAGAATTAGTGAGTGGGAAGCTGTCAGGAACTGAAACAGCTCCTCTCTGTACAGCAGCTTCCCTCTTATCTCCCTGTAGACCTGCTCTCTCAGTAAGGATTGGGTTTAGCTATGAATAACAGAAACCCAAACAGCACTGGCCTAAACAAGACAGAGGTTTATTTCTCTCTCATGTGTGCAAGGCAGATATGGCAGCTCCACAAAGTTCCCAAGGACCCAGACTTCAACCAGATTTCTCTCTACCAACCCCAGAAAGAGGCTCCATCTCATGATCCGACTTCACAAACACTGAAGTACCTTTTCACTCCAGGATAGAAAAAGGGATAAAAAAAGAAGAGAGTAAGGGACCATGCTGGCTGTCCCTTAAGGATGGTTCTGGGAAACTGCCATACTCTACCTCTAGTTCCATCCCATAAGTTAGAACTTAGTGACATGGCCATGCTTAGCAGCTTCAAGAAAGACTAGAGGGAAGCGGCTGTGGCTCGATCAGTGGGGCTCCTGTTTGCCATATGGGAGGCCCCGGGTTCGGTTCCCGGGGCCTCCTGGTGGAGGCGGGCCCGCCTGCACGGCGTGGTTGGCTGACCCGGCGAGCGCAAGCAGCAGGGGGGAGATAAATGAATAAATAAACAAATAAAATCTTTAAAAAAAAAGAAAGACTAGAAAATATGGTATTCATTATGTATGGGCATGTGTGGCAGTTCATTATTTTATGAATCAGAAAAAGAGAAAGAGGGAAGCGGCTGTGGCTCAATCAGTAGGGCTCCTGTTTACCATATGGGAGGCCCCGGGAACTGAACCCCGGGGCCTCCTGGTGAAGGCAAGCCCGCCCGCACGGCGTGGTTAGCTGACCCAGCGAGCACAAGCAGCAAGGGGGGGATAAATGAATAAATAAATAAAATCTTTAAAAAAAAAAAAAAAAAGAGAAAGATTATGTTTGTGAACTA
This sequence comes from Tolypeutes matacus, assembly GCA_026826555.1. NCBI lineage: Eukaryota > Metazoa > Chordata > Mammalia > Cingulata > Chlamyphoridae > Tolypeutes > Tolypeutes matacus. The sequence continues at coordinate 4,053,469 of JAKSZT010053780.1, forward strand.
ATCCATTCTTGTGGGTATGAGACCCTTTCAATTGCACTACATCAGTGAGGCATGACTCATGTTGAGTCTCTACCCTCCTGCTCGGTCTGATAAAAATGCAGACACTGGAAAAGGAAGCCACCATATTTGATCCTGCCATGTGAGAGAAAGGACTCCAGCTTCACCCACAGCTGAGCTGCAAGGAGAGGAGCCCCTAGAGGCTCAAGGAGCTGAGGCCCAGGGAGAGACAAGCCATATGCCTGATAGCTTACAGCTTAACTCAGGAAGAAAGCAGAGCAGCTGAGACCAATAGAGAAGTCCCGGAAAGAGACAAGACCTAAGCCTGGTTGCTCACAGCTGAGCTCCAGGAGCTGGGCTCTGAGAGACGTGAGCCTGGAGGGGAAGGCAGAGACCTCGGCAGAAATCGGCAGCCATCTTTTTTTTTTTTTTTTTTAACTTTATTTAGTACATTTAATAATTTAAAACATAAGCAATTAAAAACTAAAAAGTAAACACAGATGAATAAATATATACATTTCTCAATTAAATGTAATGGATACATGTAAATTTTTTTGTTGTTTTGTTTTTTGTTTTTTTTGTTTTGTTTTGTTTTTGTGAATCAAACAATATATTACACAATATATTTGGTTCATAGTAATACATTCATACAGTATTTGTCCTTTTGTGTCTGGCTTGCTTCACTCAACATAATGTCCTCCAGGTTCATCCATGTTGCCATATGTTTTATGACTTCATTTCTTCTTACAGCTGCATAATATTCCATCGTGTGAATAGACCACAGTTTGTTTATCCACTCATCTGTTGATGGACACCTGGGTTGTTTCCAACTTTTGGCAATGGTGAATAATGTGGCTATGAACATCGGTGTGCAGATGTCTGTTCGTGTCACTGCTCTCAGTTCTTCTGGGTATATACCCAGTAGTGGTATTGCAGGGTCACATGGCAAGTCTATATTCAACTTCTTTAGGAACTGCCAAACAGTCCTCCATAGTGGTTGTACCATCCTGCATTCCCACCAACAGTGAAGAAGTGTTCCTATCTCTCCACATCCTCTCCAACACTTGTAGTTCTCTGTCTTTTTCATAGTGGCCATTCTGATAGGTGTGAAATGATATCTCATTGTAGTTTTGATTCGGCAGCCATCTTGATTTGCCACATGGCCAGACAACAGTATCAACAGTAGCTGACTTTGGTGAGAAAGCACCTCCGATGGTTTCTTAATTTGGATATTTCACCCTTGGAATTGTAAGCTTTTACCCCAAATAAATCCCCTTTATAAAAGCCAAACCATTCCTGGTACTTTGCATAGGCAGCCCTTCAGCAAACTAAAACAGTATGTGACCAGCTGAAAGCTCTATTACTATGGAAAAAGGGAGAACAAGTATTGAGACAACTGTCCACCTCTGCCCCACTCTTACTCTGCTCCTCAGTCTGGCAGAAGATGGCCAACACCCAAAACTTGCGGGCTTGTAGTTCCTAATTTTAACAAACTGGCTCATCCCAAGTCCATTTCCTGTGGGAAAATCTGATTGGCCCAAGTTGATTCAGATGTCCACCACTGGTCCAATCCACTGTGTCCATGAAGATACAGACTATCGATACAGCTGCGGAGGGAGCACCCCAGAGTATAAGAACCGTGAAGGGAGTCATCAGTTGCAAGTGCTGAGAGGCAGATACCCCAAAAGTTGTCTACAACTCCTAGGCTGAGTCAGAGGAAAGATTAGACTAATAGATAAAAATGCTTGGTGACAAGAGATGAGGAATATCATGTCCAATCTCCAGCCTAGGCCAGATCCCTAACCCAAACAGAAACTTTGAATTTAATTTGGGTCTTCATTATCTGTTGGCAATTTGTGAGCAGGATTCAAACTCCTGTTCCAGGCCCAACCCTGCATTGGCCACTGATTTACTCCAAGGCCTGAACTATGCTGACAGGGCATCAGTCATGGTCATCTGAGAGAAAGTAGTAAAATGTTCCCCTAGTCTCAGAGAATATTTACCCTAAGTCACCAGAGCCCCATAATGGAACCCAGACCCTGTCATTTTAATGTCTAAATTCCAAAAATAATGATAACAATGAATAAAATGCTGAGTGGACTGAAGGAATAAATGCTTTCAAGGGAAACGGGTGGGGAAGAAGAAGGAGGAAAGAAAAATATATGAAAACAACATCATGTTTTTACAAGGTAATGGGCCAACCATTTGCATCCATCAGCTAACAAATGCAGGAAAGTCCTGACTGATAGGAACTTTCAGAGAATGGGGTGAAGGGCTACAATGCAATGAATTTTCTCATGATAAGAAGGTGGTTTCAGCTTTCACTGAAAATCTTGCCAGAGTTTCTGATTAAGTTTTCCTGCTCTAGCAGGTCAGTTTATTTTCTGATCATGCTTTTAGATCAGATCTGGGGCAGGTGAGAGGCAAGACAGGTCAGGGAGGAAGTCAGGAGGTAGTTTCTCTCTCTCTCTCGTTTTTTTGTTTTTTTTTTTTATTTTAAAGTAAACTTTATTTCAACTTCAAAAAATAAAATAACAGGAAAAAAGTTAACAAATTATGTTAGCATAACTTTTTTTTTTCTGACCTGTAGCATGGATATATTACCTTCTTTGCCTTTGCTATAAAAATATTACAATATTATGGTTAACTATAGTCTATCAGTTGCATAAATTGCATTTTTCCAATGTCTCACCATATTCTTTACCACTTGTAGGAGAAGATTCTTGTAATTATATTATTAACCACAATCCTCATTTGCCACCAAAATCACTATGTTATGCAGTCCCTTGATTATCCTCTAGCTCTCTTTCAATTTACATTAACATCCCTAGACTACCTCTTTCATCCACAATCACATTTATAAATCATCAGTGTTTGTTATACTCATTATAATGGGCTACCATCAACTATCCATTACCACATATTTATAATCGACCTTATTAAACATTTTACATACACTCAGTATCTGATTTCCCTTGTCAACCCACATTCTGTCTTCTACAAACATATGCTCTATAGTTTAACTCTGTAAGTTTACTCATCATATTTATTTCCTGTCAGTGAGATCATACAATATCTGTCCTTTGGTTTCTGGCTTATTTCATTCAACATAATATCCTCAAGGTTCATCTATGTTGTCATGTGCTTTCTTCTTACAACTGAAGAGTATTCCATCACATGTATAAACCACATATTTTTATCCATTCAGTGGTTGACAGGCACTTAGGTTGTTCCCCTCTTTTAGCAATTGTGAATAATGGCACTATGAACTTCAGTGTGCAAATGTCTGTTCACATTTGTGTTATCAGTTCAGGAGGTAGTTTCTTATACAAGGTTGTGAAGTATGAAGTTGGAAGGCAGATCCCCAGTGTTAGGTCTAGAGAGATACCAAGGTCAAAGCCACAGGATAGAGCCAAGACCTGACTATCACCTTGAAGCAGCTAGAAGAGCTAAAGATACAGAGTCAAAAAAAGGGGGTAGAGGAGAGGAGGGATGGGATCAAGCAGGGCAGTAAGGAGTCACAGTGGTGAATGGGAGGAAGTCTGAAGAAATTCCAGATATCTAGAATTGCTGATAGCTGGATTTACTAGTTATCTATTGCTGTGTAACAAATCACCCCAAAACTTAGTGGCCTAAAACAACAAACATTTATTATCTCAGTTTCTGTGAATCGAGAATCTGGGCATATCTCAGTTGGAAAACTCTGGCTCAAGATCTCTCATGAGGTTGACATTAAGCCAAAGGCCAGGGTGTAGTTTCCTCTGAAGGCTCGATGGGGTGGGGGGAGGTAGAAGGGGGCATCTGCTTCTAAGTTCACTGACATAGTTGCTGACAGGTCTCAACCCCTCACCTTGTGGGCCTCTCCAGAGGCTGCCTGAGCATTCTCACCACATGGTTTCTGTCAATCAGAGAGAGACCCAGAAAGCAGGGGATGGAGGGGGCAAGCAAGCACCCACAGCAGAAGCCACAGTCATTTTATCACCTAACACACCATCACTTGTATCTGTGCATTAGGAGTGAACCCATAGGTCCAGACCCACTGAACAGGAAAGGACCACCCTAGGGAGTAAATACCAGGGGGCAGAGAACAGTGGGACCATCTTAAAGGCTGCCCACCACACCGGGGCGGCTTTTCAAAGTCCCAGATGTGAGACTGCATGTGTGGGTAAGACAGGTTAATTTAAAGGGCCATTCCAGAATGGACACCAGTATGTGGTTTAGATGCCTTCTTGGATGGATGAGAATCTTTCAAAAGTTCCAGCTCATTAATTACCCACATCAGTGATTATTTTCCATGGCAGCAGATGTCATGGTATAGACAGGTAGGGGAACTCTAAACTGATTCTCAGACAATCTCCTCAAGTTGACTTTTTGACCAAACCACTGATGGCATCCTGACATTTGTCCCCACCCCACCCCCTACCCTGCTGATTCCTCCTTCTCAAAAAGCCCTCTACAATTACTTTCTGTGCCACACAATCAGTCTCTTTTATAAAAGGCTCAAAACTCTAATTGCCTGTACTTTCTTACAATGGTAACTTAGTTAAGAAATCTTTGAGGTGCAAAGCACTAGAGTGTGAAAGACTTCTACCCTTTAAAAAAAAAAAAATCCAAGCATCTGCAAATCAAGAACATGGAGTATGCTGTGTGTTCAGAGTGACACAATAAAGTCTCACACTGGACCTACTCAGCCTGCCCTGTAGTGAGGTCTGCCTAAGTCCTTTCAGAAAGCCTTGGAGAGAAGGATGGGGAGGTAGAGTCCTGGGAAGTTCATGCAAGGAGCATACCCTGGGACCCTGGCCACATATTTTCTTACTGGGATTGGGCCTCTTGGGAGGTCCCGTTGAGAATGCCTGCTATAAATGCATCAACCTATATGGTTACGAACAACCAGGGACCAGGCCAGGCCTATGGAGAGGAAATTGGGAAAATAAGAAAAGGAAAAAAGAACAGATATAGAGTAAGAAGTGAAGGGTTACGAGAAGAGAAAGAAACAAGGTGGAAGAGCCCACAGCGGGAATGGTAGGAAGCCATCTTGCCCAACTCAGGGCCCAACAGGGAGGTCTCCCTCATGAGAAGATTCATTTAACAAACATTTACCGAACTCCTGCTGTGTTCTTGGCCCAGCAGACATAATGATGAACCAAACAGAAACTGCTGCTGTCCTCTGAATTCAGTGTGGACTTCAGGGGGTAACAGAAATGGGACATGTCAGGTTATTAGGAAATTGTATGGGCCAAAGATCTTGAGGCCATCCCTCACCCCCCATCCCAGCACCCCAGGGTCTGTATCTTTCTGGTTTAGAGCGTTCTTGGTCTGCCAAGTTGCTATGACAAATACCACACAATAGTTTGGCTTAAACAACAGGAATTTATTTTCTCACAGTTTTTGAAGCTAGAAATCCAAAATCAAGGTCTCTACAGGCCATGCTTTCTCTGAGTCTGTGGTGTCCTGGTGATGGCTTGCCACTGTCCTTGGGTTTCTTGGCTTACATCTCTACCTCCATCATATGGCCTTCTCCTGAGGCTTTCTCTGTCTTTTGGCTTCTTCTATTTCTGGCTGCTGGTTTCTCCTACCTAGTCTCTGACTTTCTTCTCTTTATAAGGTCTCCAGTCATGCAGATTGAGCCCCACAGTGATCCAGTTTGGCCATACCTAAATAGGATTTTCCATAATTCTATCCACACCCTGACTCACCTTAACATATTCAAAGATACTATTTGCAAATAGGTTCACACCCAGAGGAATGCGGACTGACTTGAACACATCTCTTATTGGGTACGTGATTCAGTCCCCAACAGGGCCCATCTTACAGGTGACTCAGCCTGAAAGGAAATGCCCCTCCAAGTCTTTCCTCACTCCAAACCTCAGCTCCCACTTTGGGCCACAGCCCATAAGCCTGGTGTTTGACTCCTGCCCTAACTCTCACTCCACCTTCTCTCTTGGCCTCTCAGGACTTGGCTATTTTTATCCTTCCCCTGCCCATTCCATTTCTTTGGAAACAGCAAGGGCAAGACAAAAACCCAAAGATTACTCTTTAACATGGGTTTGGAAAAGAGCATCATCCTTTAGTCTTGCTGATAGGAAGAGGAAGGAAGTATGTCCAATAGACCGCTACATGGGAGAGGTAGAGGGAGGTATGGCTTCAAACGGGCAGAGGCCCAGCAATCCTCCCTTCCCCCATCCAACTCCACTGTGCTCTCTTGTGGGACTAATCTAAGAGGTACCCTTTAGGTACACTACAAAGAAGACAGTCTCAACTGAGAAAGAAAACAGTAGCTGTTGAGTCTTTAGCTCCAAGGTAAATGTGGCCATCTGGCCTTGTGTCTGCTCAGACAGTCTTAAATGTCTCAGGCTGGTGGGTTCCTCCCCAGCCTCAGAGAGAACAGCTGTAGCTCAACCCCATTCTGACTTTCTAGTCAGAGTCTTGGAATAGACAACACTCTGTCATTTTTTTTCCCCAGTCCTCACCTGCTTTTATGAGTAAGAATTTCTTTCTAATATCTGCCCTAAATCCCTCCTGCTATTATTTCCTTCTATAATTAAAAACAAAGAACTGGATTCAGCAAAATGTCACTGATTCTGGACACTGCATCACACTGAAGTCCACCCCTGGAGGTGCTAACTGTTTACACTTGTAAACTGACATGGGGGCATCTCTAGGGCTTGAGAAGGACAGAAGAAGAGCCAGGGTGAGGGTGGGAAAGGCTCCCCTTGAGGCCTGGGAATTCCAAGAGCTGTGGGCTGCATACCAATGCATATGTCTCTACAGCCTGTAGCTCCAGCGTGACATGTCTTGCCTTCAGTGCTAAGGTGGCAAGCGAAGTGAATGCACTTCCAGATCAACTTGATGAATCTCACCGTGGCAAGTTGTCCCCCCAGCCCCATCCCTGTCAATGCTTGATACAGAGCCTCTCTCAGTAGGTCCAGTGCCCCTCACTTCTCTGATTCTTGCCTACCCTTCTCCTGCCCGTAGCTTTAGCATGCATGTTGAGCCATCTTTTTAATTTTCTGGTTGGCTTGGCAAATTGCAGATGCTCTCTCCCCAGAGCTCTGGGCCTATGCACAACTTTCTTTTGCATGTGGCTGCAGGCTCCTTTCTCTGGTCTACCCTGCTCAGCAAGCACCAAACTCCAACCCCTCCATCAAATGAGCCTCCATGCACTCAGAAGCTGTACCCTATCTTCTCCTCTGGCCTCCTAATCCTAGTGCTTCCCCAAATTCAGCAATCAGGCAGACCTACAAGCCTAAAGGGGCAGGAGAGGGGGCAGGGAGGGAGAGGCTGGGAAAGCAAAGCTCTAGCCCCCTCCACATCCAACCCTACAATACGGACCCAAAATTGACAAAAGCCCTTGTTCGAGCCAGTGGCTCTGGTGCCAGCCCAACCCCTTGGAGCAATGACAGGCATGTGCTACGTTTGCCCAATTCTGCAGCTGGGCTAATTACTGTGGTTCCTGAGCTTAGGGTCCAGCTCCAAACCAAACAAATTAGGACAAAAACCACAGGCTTCTCCACTCCCCTCTGTCCCAGCCAGAAATTGTTGAAGGACCCCTATAATTGGTAACAATGCAATAAAAACCCACCACCTGTCCTTAATCCTAAGGACTCATCAGCTGGCCAGCAGCTCAGCCCACCCCTACCCCACCCCCGTGGCCACAGCAGCATGGAATTTAGCAATGCTGCCTCTCCACATGCCAGCATCACCCCAGGAACCACATGGGGCCTGACCTGTCACATCCCAAGCCATGGTCCAGCCTGGAAGAAGTGTCTGCAGCTGGGTGGGGCAGACCCAGAGGTGGGAGGACTTGGAGCCAGAACTGCCTGGCTCTGGTCCTGGTGCTGGTGCTGAGGGCTGGCCAGCCAGTAGACACAGGGGTCTGCAGAGGGGAAGGCAGCAGTTGGTGGCCCAGGACCTCAAGTGCACCCAGTAGGGAGGCCATGAGTGGATGACACAGTGGCTGGGAGTCACCTCCCAGCAGGCCTCATTTGGAAAGTTGGGGAAGCAGGAGGAGGGGATCAGCAAAGTGTGGCCATCAGTACCAGGCCCCCAGCTGCAGCACCCAGCTGCAAGAGCAGAAATTAAAACCAAGGTCCAGTGATATATGAGACCTGGGTCCTAAGGGGAACCCAGGTACCTGGAAGAAGACAAAAGCGTAGTTCAGGCTAGGCTCCACCAGCACTGAGGGAACAGAACCGAGCTCAGATGCTGGGCCAGAGCCACTGAAGGCTTCCCTGACTTGGGTCCTGCTTAGGGCCAGAAATAGAGGTGGTGAAAGAGGCCTGGTCGGAGGCAGAGAATCTGCTCTTGACACTTGTTTGCATGGTCCTACTCCCCACCTCCAGTTCAAGCCTGAATTGAGGGCTGCAGGTGCCGGGGGCAGAGCTCCAGGCAGCCAAATGCCCAGACTGGACGAAGGAGGCTGAAGAATAGCCCAAGGCAACATGACCTCGGGAAGCAAGGATCAGTCAAGTCCAGGGTGAAGGAAACTGGACACTCTGGAAGTAAGTCCAAAGGAGGGGCACGGTCACGGCCACAGCCAGAGGAACAGCTTTCCAGGAAAGTCCCTAGAAGAGCTCACGTAATGCAGTCATCCTAGGACCTGGGAACTAGTCAGAAATGCAAATGCTCAGGCCCCACCTCAAGCCTGGGGAATCAAAGACTCTGGGGGTGGGGCCCAGCAACCTGTGTTTTCATAAGTTCTCCAGGAGATTCTGACCCTCAAAGCAAGGTTTCCAGGGGAGGTACTCTTTTATTCAAGCAGTTGTTCTCCAACTCTACCTCGTATCAGAATCACCTCGCATCAGGTTGGTTACAACACAGATTCCTGGACCCCACTCCCAGAGCCCCTGATTCAAGAGGCCTGGGGCAGGGCCTGAGAATATACATTTCTGCCAGGTGATGCTAATGTTGCTGGACCCAGGATCACACTTTAAGAAGTCTGGTTTAAATACCCGAGGACAAGCCCGCAGGCTGAAAGGGCGCTAGTCTCAGGCTTAATCTCTGGGCCCAAAGGGCAAGAGGAAGCAGGAGATGGAGAAATCCTAATTAGGCAGACTCAGGAACCTAACCACCTGATTAAATACTGAGATTTAAAAGAAAGAGGGAGCAAGGTCTCCATGTACACCCCACAGCTGGCAGCACAGACGAATCCCTCTAGGGTTCCCTGCTCTTGCACCTTCTGATGGATACATCCTCTTTACCTTCATGTCCAAACAACCTTGACCACTCTTTCCCATCCCTCATCCTCTCTCAGTTTCTCCACCCCCTATCCCTGCCCAGGCCCCTTGCAGGCCCCCATCTCTGGCTCAAAGTTACTATGCAGTCTTCTAGCTGCCCTCTCTCCCTCCATCTCCTTTCACTTCTGCCTCCTGCCAGCCCAGATTAATTACCCTAAACCACGGTTAGGAGAAGCAGGGCTCACTTGGGCAGATGAGGTCCAGCCCAGCCAGCGACTCCCTGCAGAGACAGCAGCCACAGGTCAGGGAGGCTGGAAGAAGATTTATTGGTCACTAAACTAGGACAGAGGGGGTGGGGCAAGGTGTCAGAGCATAACCAAAGCAATGCTTTATGTTGCTCTATCTCAGGAAAATAATTGTTCCACTGGAACATCATTACACTGTCATTTTTCTACTCCCGTGTCACTTACTAGGAAATAGAAACTCACTTTCTTCTTCATAAAAAGCTGCGATTTCAATAACTCAAAAGGCTTTTTCTGAGATTGAGTCATTCTTCTACCCCCACCCCATCTTTTGGTGATATAAGTCAAGGCAGTACCTCCTCCAGATTCCTAGGCTGGGGAAAACACCTACCTAGCTCCTGAAGACAGCTGCCCCTTTTTCTTGATCCTTGGCTTGCCTGCCACTAGGGTGACCAACTGTCCCAGTTTGCCAGGATTGAAGGGCGTTCACTGTGAAATCCAGGACTGTCCTAGACAAAAAAAAAAAAAAAAAAAAAAAAAAAAAGGACAGCTGGTCAAGCATTCTGCCACAAGTTGGGAACAAGGGAGCAGCCCATCATTCGTGCATTTAACAAATATTTAAGTCCCTAGAATGTGCCAGATACTGGTCCAGATGCTGGGAATGGAGCAATGTGCAAAGCAAACAAAAACTCTGCCCTCGGAGTGCTTAAGTTCTACCAGAAAGAGACACATAATACACATAATAAATAAGAAAATTATATAACATGTTAGAAAATGATTAGTGCTGTGGAGAAAAACTGAAACAGAACAGGATCGTCCATGAGGAGCAGGGGGTTGTACTTTTAAAGAGGGTGGTCTGGGAAGCGGCTGTGGCTCAATCAGTGGGGCTCCCGTTTACCATATGGGAGGCCCCGGGTTCGGTTCCCAGGGCCTCCTGGTGAAGGCAAGCCCGCCCGCACAGCGTGGTTGGCTGACCCAGCGAACACAAGCAGCAAGGGGGGGATAAATGAATAAATAAATAAAATAAAATTAAAAATTAAAAAATAATAATAATAAAAAATAAAGAGGGTGGTCAGGGAAGGCCCACAAAGATGGCAATATTTGAGTAGAAGTTCGCAGGAGTTGAGGGAGCACGTTATGGGGACATCCAGGGGAAGAGCATTCCATATGGAACACAGAAGTCCAGAAGCAGAGCTTGCCCTGCTTGTTCCGGACACTCCATGGAGGCCAGTGGGGCTGGAGCAGAGCAAGCAAAGGGGAGAGAAGTGGGAAATATGGTCAGAGAGGCCAAATGGTAAGGATGTCATAGACCATCATAAGGACTTGGGGTTTTACCTCGATTGAGATGGAGGACCATGAGAGGGAATGATACAGTCCGACTTAGGTTTGAACAGTATAGTTCTGGCTACCGTGTTCAGAATAGACTGTGTGGGGACAGGACAGAAGCAGAGACCCGTTAGGAGGCTACTGCAATAATCCAAATAAGCAATGTTGGTGCCCTGGACGAAGGGGATAACAGTGGAGGTGGTGAAAAGAAGCTGGAATCTGGATATTTTCTGAACGTAGAGCTGACAGGTTTTCCTGAGGGGCACTGGCTATGAGGTATGAAAGAAAAAGAAGAATCAGCATGAATTCCGGTATTTGAATACACAGGGGCCAATACCAGATGTGTAAGGATAAAGATTAAAGAACATTCTCCTGATCTTCTGTCATTTCTAAGACCCATTCTTCCCTAAAGGACACATGCTTGAAATATAGTTGGAAGGATTTAGGTTAGAGACTAAGAAGCACTTCCAAATTGGATCATTAAGACTCTGGAACAGGCCCTTTAAATACGGAAGAGATTTGTATTCAGCCCTGCAACTGGGAGTATATAACAAGATCAGCTCTCTAGCAGGGTTGCTCATGGTGACTCAGTGTGGCCTAGTGGTTAAGAGGTTGAACCTGCACTTTACCTCTCTGAGGCTCAGTTTTCTTACTCAGTGATTATTGTGGGAAATAAATAAGATCATGTTCACAAAACACTTGGCATAGGGCCTCAACCCTAGAAAACGCTCCATGTACTGAGTGTACTCTGAAAGAGGATGTTGAAATTCTGACAATGACCAGCAGAGGGCAGCCTCAGAAGAAGACGATGAATGCTGTGCTAGGAAGACTAGCTTATCTGCCTTGGATCTACTAACCTGACATAAAATATGAACCTAACTAACTAGCATCTCACAAATAGACTGAGATTCACGTTTTTCCTCTCTCCTCTTTCTCCCTGCCCTTATTTAGCAAATTTCACATTTCTCCTGGATTTCCCCCTTCATTCCAGAGACCTACTACTGTGTAAACAGATCTTCTATTTTAGGGTCTTCTTTGTTAAAACAACTCCAAAGCCCTGGCGTTAGAGGAGAATGTAGCCACCTTCATCATCAGTCAGTCCCTAACTTCTCTCCAGAGCCCCGCAGGATACCCTGAGACCAGGACACTCTTCCAGTAACCTGGGCCAGGGGAGGGTGGAGACTAGAAAACATAAGGTTTGTCTAATTTTCTCTGGTCTCTGGAAATGCTGCTGCTTATCTCCTCTCCCATTGCTTCATCGCATTACCAAAATTACCTCGATAATATATTTTTTAATTTAAGAATTCATTTTCGCTTCAAGAAAGAGGAACATTGCAGCCAGATAAGAAACTCCATCTATCTTCAAGAAAAAGGGTCATGGATTTGGGTGTCACGAGTCCTGTAATATCTTAAATTAAGGTGCCACTTCTGAATGCTTTCTTCGTATTTATGGAATAATCATTCTACAGAGGTGCAGTTAATATTGTTAAAATAATGATTGTGCATGTTTAATACATCAATTTAAGTTATTATCTCCCATGCTATAAAATGCAGGATAATTTCATAAATAATTATAAAGCATTTACAAATGGTGCCTTAATGCAAAGCATTCTTGCTAATCCTTTATCTTTCACAAACACAGAAATAACAATTAGATTCCTGGAATGAAAAAGGGAGGTTATGTTCTAGAATGTTTCACCTCCTTACTGAATGCAAATAAGGGGGGGTCAGGGGGAGACCTAGGGAGAACCAGTGCTTTTTTTCCCCAGTGTTAACAGATGGAAGATTTCTGTTCCTGGTCTCCGTATTCTCTGTGGAGGGAAGGGGGAGAATTACCTCCTTTTGAAGGAGGGTAATCCTGCCTCCTGCTGATTTCTTTTGAGAAATGGAGAAGCTATAGTTCTGAGGCCTAACCAACAGAGACTAGGACAAGAAACAATTTCCCCATCTCCTACCCGACCCACACACATACACAGGCAGGAAAATGGCCAGAGTAACTCTAGATTCCTGGCAGTTTGCTCCAGGTCTTCAACCTTTCCAGAGGATGAATCACTAGGGACACTCTAAGATTAAAAACCTCCTGTTTTCACCCTTCAGCCTGCCTATAAATAATGCAGACGGAGGCAGGCAGCAGTTCTCCACAAGGAGCTTGCACTCTAGATGGAGAGTCTGTGTGTTCGCATTTGAAACTAGTCAAACATACTTGCAGGACAGCCTAGGACTGAGAGTTTAAATTAGTTAAATTAAAGCTGGCTTGATAGAAAGCTAATCAAGGAAGGCGTTTTGGAAGAGGTGAGGTCAAGTCAGGTCTCAGATGAATGGAATCAGATAAATCAAAGACAGGCTGAAGGGGCCAAAAGAGACAGTGCGCAGTCATTAAATACACACGTGGTTAGCAGCTGCTCTGCATCTAAAGCAATAAGTGATTCCCGTCGGGTAACAGTCCAGGCTTGGTCAATCCTAGGAGACACTTCAGGATAATGCCCTTTAAATCCCACCAAGTCAGTCTGTCCCTCAAAGGCTGGACCATAGCAGAGGTGACTGTGGGTCCTCACCAGCCTATGAGGCCTGCAGCCCACCCAAACCCCACTCCGCAGAAAAAAACAGCTCCCTCGTTCAGACAACTGAGTTTAAGGCTGAGATGCCGGTTGGGGAGGGTAACAGAAGAGGCAAAACCTCAGGGGTCCCAAGCCTGGGGCATCAGCTTCCTGTCTCAGAGTCTTGCTGCTCCTCACATATCAGCAGAGCTAAAGGGAAGCCCCGCTGTCATCTGAGTCTCCAGCGATGGGGAGGAGGTGGCCCAGGAGGTCGATTAAACACAGACCACTCATCCGGTGGATCTGCAAGGCCAGCCCTAAAAGGGAAGCTGCCGACTGTTCCTGGGTGAGCTGAGAAGTAGGCTCCTGTCGCAGCTTAGAAGCAAGGCCCTCAAAGAAGCTGAGGCAGCTCCCTGACTCAATCCCAGGACCAAGTAGGGAGGGCCAGGGAACAAGGCAGACTGAATTCTTACAGCGGACTTAGTTCCTGAGCCCTCTCCTGCTGAAAAGATGGCCAAGAAATCCTGATTAGAGACTGGCGCTAAGTGCATCTTTCTCCTCCCACACCTGCTCCCAGAGCCCTTCCGCTGTCACCATAGCCTGACCATCCAGGCCCTGGCCAGGTTCCCAACACAGAGTTCTAGTCCCAGCTTTGGGCAACTGAGCGCAGGCAAAAGAGTTACCCTCTCTGGATCTCACATACAAGTCTCTAGTCTTAGGGACCCCCAGAGTTCCGTCCTGGGTCTCCACCTTTCTCCTAAACATGTCCTCTGTCCTATAGTTACAACAAAATCCTCAATAATGAATTCCTCTAAACAAGATATCTGCATAGCCTCAAGGCACCTCCCTCAAAATATATATTCATTACTGCGGCCGTTTTACCGTATATCCACAAATTATTTGGTCCTTGTCTTAGTTTGCCAGGCTACCATGACAAATGCCACATGATGGGTTGGCTCGAACAATGGGAACTTATTAGCTCACAGTTTCGGAGGCTAGCAGATTGGCTTCTGGTGCTGGCTTGCCACAATCCTTGGGGCTCCTTGGCTCGCACATCTGCCTCATGTCACCTGGAGATGTCCTCTCCTTCCCAGCTCCTCCCCGTGGTTCTCACTGATGATGTCTGAGTTTCTTCTACTTATAAAGGACTCCAGTGATCCAGATTAAACCCATGCTCATTCATTTGGGCCACACCCTAACTCAAATAACATCTGCAAGAGGTCACACCCACTATCTACCACAGTACTATTTCCTCCAGAAGGTGGAACTTAATGTCCATTCCCTTGAGTTCGGCCTTAACTTAGTGGCTTGATTCTTTTTTTATTTTTTTTCCTTTCCCGGGAGGTCCCAGGGATCAAACCCAGGTCCCTCCATATGGGAGACGGGCACCCAACCATTTGAGCCACATCCGTCCCCCTGATTCTAACAAAGAGAATATGGAAAAGGAAAATGGCAACTTTTCAGTGGCGAGTCCTGGCAGACAGCACCTGAATCATTGATGATGTACACCTTCTCCAGCACAGGATACCTTTTCCAGTTTATCTGGCTAATAAGGTACAGGTAGGCAGGAGTGCCGGATTATTCTAGAAAATTAGGCTGAACCTGTATATGTCATGTTGACATCATGTGCCCTCTGATAGGATGACGTGAGAAGGCCACTTCGCCTCCGTGGTGTTCTTCCCAAAACCCATAACCCAGCCGAATCGTGAGAAAACATGAGACAACCCCACATTGAGGGATATTCTATAAAATGATTGATCGATACTCCTCGAAACTGTCAGGTTCATGAAAAGCAAGGGAAGACTGGGAAACTGGCAGTGCCGGGAGAAGGCGAAGGTGACATGATGACTAAATGCAACATGGGATTCTGGACTGGACCCTGGAACAGAAGAAGGACATTAGTGAGAAAACCAGTCAAATTAGCAAAGTGCCTAGTTTCATTCATAGGATTGTACCAATGTCAATTCATTCGTTTTGATAAACGTGACAATTATCTCAGATGTGAACGTTAGGGGAAGCTGGACGAAGGGTGTACGGGAACTTTGACTAGGTTTGCAACTTTTCTGTAAATACAAACTTACTCCAAAATAGAAGATTTGGTGTTTTTTTGTTTTTGTTTTTGTTTTTTTTTTAAAGAACTTGTCTTTCTACCTCTCCCCGGAAAAAAAAAAAAATCCTCCCCATCCTAACCTCTCCGTTTATGTTGCTTTATTTCACAAGATCAATCCCTCAGTTATTTCCCTTTCCCCAAACACAGCAGGCTCACTCTTGCCACAGGGACTTTCCTCGCTCCAGCCCTCCTGCCAGCAAGGACTGCCACCCCCTTCCTGCCTGTCCCAGTACGCTCGCCTTCAGAGGCTGTCCCAGGCTCGCCTTCCCTGCAATTTTCCCACCATTCACACCCCGCACTTTGGATCTTAGAGCATTTGTCGCCTACATCGCTCATTTGTCTTTCTAACCAGGAGTACCTCTGCAGGATTAACTTGAAAATGTTCCCACACTCCCTCCCTCCTGCGTTCCCCACCCACTCCTCAAAAGCTGCTCACCCTCCAGCCCTCCACTATAACAGGACAACAGTGCCTCCTGGTGACCGTCCCTGGGAACTGTCTGACTGGGCATCACATCCCAAGAGCCCCTTCAGAGACTGCACCTGCTGCTTGCTCCATCCAGCCTTCCTTCTCTTTATCTTCTGTCACAACTCAATTTCACCCCAGGTCATCTCATTCCCACATATACCCTTTTTCTCCCTCTCCTGCTAACTCTTGTCCAAGTACCCTAGGATTCCTTTACTCCCTTTTTGTTACATTTGTGAATAAATTAATGCCCTTAATTGAGACCAATAAGCAATCAGGAAGGGGAGGGGGAGGAACAACCACGAGTTTTAGGCAGAAATTAGGCAGATCTAGAACAAGTATCACTGACTTCTAAAACCCTTGAAAATTTTCCACAGGTCTCTCTCTCTCTCTTTGCTCATCCTTTTCTAAATATTTTCCCTCAAATTCCCATATCCAAAAGGAAAATTTTAAACTATTTTTATTCAATACTATCATATTTCTCTTTTAATTACTAGCTTTGCAAGAGTATTGTTTTCTACTATGTTTTCATGGCAAATGCACAGTACTTAATCTATACTATGGGTTAAATAGGTTTTTGGCAGCCAGCCCAGGAACCATGCCGGCACTGATATCCTTGTTGTTATGGGAAAAAGCTTCAGACAACTACCTCAAATGAATTTTTGGAACTCAATCTATTTATAAGTCAGGATTTACCTATCCTGCCTTGTACAGTTATTTGGTTGATTCAGGGATATGTGTTTCTTGTTTCCCAGGGGAACTCATTCAACATGTGACAAACATGTATGAAGGGCGTCTCGTGGGCAGGCCCCCTGCCAGGCCAGGGGATGCTGCCGTCCACAGGACCCAGCCTGCTCTCTGCCCTCGCAGGCTAGTGGAGGAGACGGGCAGGGGAGCAGGCAAGGCCAAGACCAGATGCCAAGGTCTGCAAGGGGGTAGAAGCTCAGTGAGCCCCAAAGCTCAAAGGTGGAGCTCCCCACGCCATCTGGGGGGATGTCGTATAAACTGAGGCCTGAGGTAGGCCTCTGTCAGGTAAATAGCAGCGGCGAGAATTAGCACACCCTTCTGCATCCCCCAGGCAGCCTTTTCCACAGCCGGCTCATGGCACATTACCCTCACCCCCACTCTCCAACATGAACAGGCCCCCCCCCCACTTCCTCAAGCCTTCCTGCCCTACTGCTCTGATCGCTATGCTAAAGGTCAGCCCTGATGGGTTGGTTACTTGTTTAGGTCCAACAACCCAAACTGGACGGCTCAATAGCGTCTCCTCCACCCCCTTGCCAGTGGAGCTCGTGGCTCCTGCGGAAGCACTCCCTCCTGCCTGGCATCTGCTTTGAGTCTCACACATGACCTGCATGAACCCAGCCCAGGCAGGCTCCATGCCCACCAGTCTGCCCGGCTGCCCCCTGCCCACCTCAGGGCTCTGCGGCCCCCTCCCCGCCCTTCCCCTCCCGGAGGGTGTGTGTGTATGAGCATCTGGCGCTGCCGCCAGAGCAGTCCATCAGCCTTCACAACCCTGTCACCAGGAGACTTGGTGGAACGAAAACAAAAGACGTGACAAATTTGTCCTTTTCTCTTTCATAATTAACCAAAATATCTCAGCATGTAGCAAAGCACCGCTCCTAATTAACAGACAGGCGAGAGGCGATTAAGAAAAAAGGCAGCAGCCCCCTTTCAACAACCCTCCCACGCATGGTCCTCCACCCTACACCCTACACCCAACACACACACACACTCAGCTCCCCTCCCCCTCCCTCAGTAATTATATTTGCAGGAGAGAATGATATTCTAGTCAGACACAACAGACAGAAAGAGCCCAGTCCCCAGTGAGGCAATTAATATTTCACACCTGCCAGAGCAAAGTGGCACTAGCAAGGGGAGGGGGAGTGGTGCCGGGAAGGCGACTGGCATTGTCACAAGGCCAGGTTTGCAAATGCCAAGTGGGGACAGTCCTTCTGTTGGGCTGCAGGAATGGGCAGGCTAGGCTGGCACAGAAAACAACTCTTTAGGATGTGTGTGGAGTGAGGGTAGGAGAAATTGTTGGACAGAACGAAGGCTCTGCAGTTGCATATAACTCCTTATTTGTCCCTAACTCCCAGCTCATTTATGCATTCCACATGCCTTCCCAACCCTCGTGAGGGGGAAGCATGTAGAAAGGGATTGGCATTGGGGCAGGTTGGCATGCAAACACAGAATATGGAAGTGAGCACAAAACCTTCACCTGTGCTTCCCCCTTGTCCCTACTGTCGCATATGTTCCCAGCAAGGGCAATATTTACATGGTGGCCCTGCCACCCGCTCTGCACACAGCTCCCTCATATTCTCTCCGGTGCTCCCTACTGGGCACACGCATGTACATGCACACTCACACACTCGCATGTACACTTTCATGCATTCAGTGCCACAATGATTTCCAGGTCAGTCAGAAAAGAGTTTCTGGCTGTTTGTAAGATTCAAGTCCCTCTCCCACCCCGGAGAATCACGAGTTATAGAAATAGAATGGCAATAGATGTCTTTAAAAAGAAAAGGAACTAACAATTCAAAGCACTAACTGGTAAGTGACACCTGTGTGATACTAGGTACTTCCAAGCAGGCATTAGGCCCTGATTAGTTGTTAAGCATGCTCACCGACCATTTCACATACCTATTCTATCCAGTGCCTATAAAAATCCTAAAAGGCAGATAATGCTATCACATTCTAATATAAGAAGTCTAAGGCTTCTGGAGGTTAGGCATCTTACCCAAGTTAGATAGTAGCAAAGCTGAGGTTTAAATACAGGTCTGCCTGATGCAAAGCTCGTGTTGTTAACGACAACACCTAGGGACTGGGGAGGAAGAAGTGTACTGGTGACCACAGCAAGCCACATGGAGGAGCTGAGATTTAAATGGACATTGAAGGACGGGGAGCATTTGAATGGTAGGAATTAGGGTGGAGGAGGTGGTGAAATGCCAGTCCAAAATGCCCAGAAAAATTGGTGCCTCCTTGGACGACGGGGGCTGTGAAGACTATTTCAGCCCAGAGGAAACAGTGTCATCAGAGATTATTCTAGGAGGGACTCCTGAATTGGGTGAGAAGTTGGATGAAACAACATTCAGGACTCTTCCAGAGAGATTTTAAGATTCCAAAGGCAAGGCCCTTTTTGAAGATAGAAGTATCTGGGGTGTGTGGGACAGGAGGAGAAAAGATGCATTTAGGGCTAGAAAGGAAGACCAGGATTGGATGGGGTAAGCTGAAGGCCAAGCTGAGAAGTTTGAATTATGTCCACAGGCCCTTGTAGAGCCCAAGCAGGAAGTGGCATAATGATCCTGCAGCTTTAAGAGACTCGTCCAACAGAGATGGAGGTGAGGAAGGTCAGGAACAGAGAAAGAAGTAGAGAAGGGAAGGGAGGGCCAAATGGGAGAGAGAAGCCTTACACAGGAAGAAGCAGCTGCCACTGAGGAATAAACTGAACAGGGGAGCAAAGGTGACGTCAAGGTTTTATTTACAGAAAAACATTAGTGTGGCAGCACCAGGGACACCTTGAAGCTGAGGGGAATAGCCCATGTGGGCAGGAAAGCGAATGACCAAGGGGGCATTTCAACCTGGCCTGAGTTCAGCCCTAGGTCTCCCAACCAGGAATCAAAATAATTGCCCTCTAAGTGGTAAGCCCTGTTGATTGGGACTCCAATACCTATCTTGATCCCATTTGTTTCTCTTCAACTCCATTGCCACCACCCTAGCCCAAGCCACAACCCTTCCACTTTTCTGTGGCTTTACCAGGTGATGGTGAAGTAAATTATCATCCCCAATTTACCAATTAGGAAACTGGGTTCAGAGAAGTAGAAGTACTCATTAAAAGGACTGCATGGGGGGGATGGATGTGGCTCAAATGGTTGGGCATCCATCTCCCATATGGAGGGACCTGGGTTCGATCCCCGGGACCTCCCAGTAAAAAAAAAAAAAAAAAAAAATTCAATTATTTAAAAAAAAAAGGACTGCATGACCAATTCCAATGGATCTGATTCTGGAACCTGAGTCTCCTAACTCAAAATCAGCGCAATTCTGGGGAACATGGACCTATGAGAATATTTGCCATCATTCCCTTTCCCAAAGAGCTTATCATCAAATTAATAGATAGAACTATTTTAATAATCTTTCATCAATTGTAACAAAAGTAACTACTGGTAAAAATAGTACAATTACATTTTTTTAAAGTGCTATCATCAATAGTAACAACTTCTCCACACCAATGCAAGGTGTTGGTGATGGGGTGGTGCACAGCAATCCTGTATTTTATGCATGATTGGTTTGTAAACTCACTACTTCTCTAATAAAACACACACACACAAATGCACATAGATAAAATGGGATAGTGCATAGATGACTCTGGTATGAAATGAGTCAGTGCCAAGACAGGTTGGAGAATGGAAAGAGCACAGGCTTTAGTGTTCCACAAACGTGGCCAGAATCCGAATGTGGCCCCTTCTCATTGTGAGATCATGGGATCTTTGGCACATCATTTAATAAGTCTCAATATCTTTAATGGCTATAGTCCTTCATTTATTAGTCACTCCATTCATTTATCCATTAAAAAGCAAATATTGTAGAGATACCATAAGCCAGACAATGTGCTAGCCATTGGAGAGAGAGTGCTGAGCACAGCATCAAGTCTGCCCCCATGGAACTTATATTCTAGTGGAGGGAGACCAGAAAGAGGCTATGTGGGCAGGAGATGACAGTGGCTTGGATGAGGGTGATGACAGTGGAGATGGAGAGAAAGAAGGGATTCAAGTATGGATGGGAGACAGAATCAGCAGGTCTTGCTGATATATTAGAGATTAGGGCCGAGAGGAAGAGTAAGAAGCATAAGGAATGATTCCTATTACAAGCATCAGAAACTAACATATGCAAGACACTCAGCATAGAGCCAAGCACATAGTGATGCTCAAAGGTAGTAGCTTTACTAATTATGAGCACTGAGCAAATTAGGAATGACTCTGAGAAAGGTTTCTATAAAGGAGGGCCAAGGACAGGACAAGAGGAGAAAGATTTCTGGAAGAGGTGAATTTTGAGCCGATTTTTTAAAGCAGAGAGAAGTAGATTGGCTTTGGGATGGAAGAGGAGGGTGTCAGGAATTTCTGGTAGGAGGCAGGAAGGAATGGACCAAAGGTTTGGGGATGGGAATTGTGAGTCATAAGACTTAAGAATCAATTAGGGGGAGGACGTGGCTCAGATGGTTGGGCATCCGTCTGCCACATGGAGGGACCTGGGTTCGATCTCCGGGACCTCCTGGTAAAATAAAAAAATATTTTTAAAAAATGAATCAATTAGGATTATACTTAAGAAACAAGTAATATGTGTACAGAATGTTAAATTAAAATACAACCAAATCCAGATCCACAAAACGAATTCCTGATTCTTCCCATCTGTGTGCCCAGACCGGAAAGTTACTTCCTCCACTTGCAGAGTCTCCCCTGCTATACTCCTGAAGGAGGAAAACTGAGCCAAAAGGCTCCAAGAGACCGTGCAGTAAGGACGAGGCAGGCAGTGCCCGGGCCCAGAGCCAGCTCAGCATGGCCACAGCCCAGTGCCTCCTAGGACTGTTTTTCAAAACTGGCCAACCTAAGGGCCCTTCTGGGTCTTCTCTTTTACTAAGTGCTACAACACGAAATCTGCTTAATTTCCCATCCCCACTCCCTTCTGAGGCTGTGAGCTCTAACATGGAAAAGCTATTTAAGCTTCAGCTTGGAGTCGCACAGCCCCTGGCACACACAGTCCCGTTCCCTCTGACCATCTCCCTGCTCTCCTGGAGGCTGGGGTCTAAGGGACAGCGTGGGCAGCACAGGCCCAGCCCTGGTGAAGTGAGCAGGGAAGAGGCCGGAAGCAGCTCCTCCCACAGGCGAGGACTTCCCTGGCTTCATTACTATCTAGCCCCGAGTCTAACTCGGCACATCTCATAGTGTGGTCTGCAGATCCCTGGGGTTCCCTAAGACATTTAGAAGGGATCCCCAAGGTCATAAGAATTTTATGATAATATTAAGGTATTATATGTCTTTTTCCACTGTGTTCACTTCTGCACTGAAGGTGCCAAGGCAATGGCAGGTAAAACTGCTGACACCCTCATGAGTCAAGGCAATGGCACCCACTGTGCCAGCAGTCATCGTATTTTCCCCAGCACACACTCATAGTTTAGAAAGAAAAAAGGCCCCTTTACTTACAAATGTCCTTTATGAAGCAGTTGAAATCATTACTTTTATGAAATCTCAACCCTTGGGTACATATCTGTTGAATACTCCGTGTGATTAAATGAGAAGTACACATTGAGTATGTCTGCTGTGTACTAAAAGCCAATACTTGTCTCGAGGAAGAGGCCCTTGTGGGATAGTCTGAGGAGTGAGCTGAGCTAGCCACACCTTTCATGGAGCACCATTTTTATCTAAAAGAACAACTGGGGGGGGGCGGATGTGGCTCAAATGGTTGGGCGTCCGTCTGCCATATGGAGGGATCTGGGTTCGATTCCTGGGACCTCCCGGTAAAATAAAATAAAAAATATATATATATATAGAAGGCGCATGGGCTGCCAGGCTCTGTGTGCTGGTGAGCCGCCAGGCCCCGGGAGCCATGCAGCAGGATGATGACGTAACAGGAGAGAGACGCAGGGGAGAGACAAGACAAGATGCTCCAAAAGCTCCGAAAACCAGGAACCGAGATGGCTCAGGTGGCAGAACACCTCTCTCCTACATCGGAGGTCTCCAGGATTGAATCCTGGTGAAGACTGGAGGAGGAAGATGAGAAGAGATGGCAGGAAAGAGACACAGAGAATTGCCCAGCGAATGGACACAAAACAGCAAATGGGGAAGAGGGGGTTTAAAATGGATAAAGTAAATAAATAAGTCTTTAAAAATAAATAAATAAATAAAAATAAAAGAACAACTGGCAAGCTATGACTATTCAGACTTGTATTATGGGCAGAAATGTCTTTGAAAATGAACAAAGTCAGCCTGTCACGTCAAGGAAAACAATTAGCAGTATTTATGGCCAGTGATAAAATTTGAGCTTTCATGTGAAAATTAGAATTTGGAAAACTTATATCTACCACCATGAACCTGACAGCTTCCCAACACTTAAAATCTTTTCTGGGGGAAGCGGCTGTGGCTCAATCAGTAGGGCTCCCGTTTGCCATGTGGGAGGCCCCGGGTTCGGTTCCCGGGGCCTCCTGGTGGGGGCAGGCCCGCCCGAGCGGCGTGGTTAGCTGACCCAGCGAGCACAAGTAGCAAGGGGAGGATAAATGAATAAATAAATAAAAATTAAAAAAAAAAAAAATCTTTTCTGATGAGGTCAGTGGTTAGAGTAACAAATGCAATTTTTGTTTTATCTTGTATGACAAAATGTGTCAACATTTGTAGGATCTACATAACTCAGGGAAATAATATTTCCAAATGTCCAATGCATGATGTTACAAGAAAATGCATGAATAAAAGAAACAAGTGAAGTGCAAGAACTACCAATATATTTTCATACAAGAGTATAAAATGTTCATTGATATGATTTCAATTTCCTCATTGCAAATAACCTTTTAAGAAACTACCATTTATCAAGTTTTAGTGTAGTATCAAAGAATATCCAGAATTATCTTAAAATGCCTTTAAAAACTTATTCCTCTTCTAACTGCATATCTGGGTGAGACTGGATTTTCTTCACATACTTCAACCAAAACAACATATCACAACAGATTGAATGCAGTAGCAGATGTGGGAATCCAGACGTCTTCCGTTAAGTCAGACATTAAAAGAGATCTGCAAGAATGTAGAGTAATGCCACACTTCTCACTAATTTTTTTGTTTTGTAAAATATTATTTTTCATCAAAATGTTTTATATTAACATGTAATTGGTTTGGTATTATTTTTAAAATAAATCGATAAATATTTTCACATTTCTGTTTTAGTTTCTAATGCAGGAAATACTGGTAGATACAACCCACATAAACAAAAGCTCTTTGGAATCCTCAGTAATTTTTTTTTTTTTAGGAGTTACCTTGTACATGGGAAGCAGGACTCAACCACTGAGCTACACCCGCTCCCCCTCAGTAATTTTTAAGACTATAAAAAACTCCTGGGACCACAAAGTCTGAGAATGTCTGATCTAGCTCACTGTTCCCTGCTACCACTATCTCCTCACCTTGGGCCTGGGGCCCTAGTGTTCCTTCTGCATCAAACCCAAAGGTCAAGTTTCTAAGCCACAGCACCAGCCCCATACTCCTCTTTCACCCTACAGGGATTCCACTTGAGGGTGGCCTATGAGGGCTCCAGTCGGTCGTGTGCCCTCGTCTTCACAACCTACACCCACTCCCCCTCTGTACACATGCAAAGAACAACTGTCCCTATAAACAGTAAAGACCCAAGTCTTCCTTGTAGTAGGTTTGTGATCCTGAGCAAGACAATCTCTTGGGCCTTATTTTCCTCAACAATAATGCACGGGTGTTAATAATTAAATCCATCCCTATAGGGTTGTTGGGAGAATTAAGTAAGAGGTATTCTGCAGTTTAACTTTGCAAATCTACTTTCCACACTTTCACACTTTGTTCTGGGCTCCTGGAGGCTTCCAGTTGGGTTTAGCCAATGGAAGGTGCTTGTGGGACACCCTACAGGGCAGGAGGAGAAAGAGGTTGGACAGTTTATCACCTTCCCACAGTGTACACATATGTACACACAAGTACATACACACACAGACACAGTTTGGCAGTGCTTCTGGAGCAGGGGTTCTTAACCTTTTTTGTTCCATGGACCCCTTTGCCAGTCAGGTGAAAACCACGGACCCTTTACTAAGTCCACACTATACTGTGTATTATTTAATAAATATATCACACCTGCACCAACACGTCCCCACAAGAATGTTTTCTTGAATTTCAGTTCAAGCTCAGAGACTCCTGGTTAAGAACCCCTGCTCTAGAGGAAACAGAGCCCTCTCACACAAGGTAACTCCTCCTCCCTTTATACCTTCGGGCCTAAAGATGGGACTTTGCTAGCCCAGTGGTGACTTACCACCCCTTGTTGGCTTCCTTTAACAGCCCATATCTTGGTAAATCATTCCCCCCTCAAATTCTCCTCAATTACCTTGTCAGGGTGTGTCATTTATATCCTGCAGGGATCTTGATTGATACAGGGTATCAAACCCTGCATGGTGGATTGAATTGTGTGCCCCAGTTTGGACATGTTCTTGGTCTTGGTCCACATTCTGTTGGACCCATTGGAAATAAGATTTCTTCAAGATGTGACTTCAGTTAAGGTGGCTCCACTGAATCAGGTTGGGCTTTAATCTGGATTACTCAAATCCTTTACAGGAAGAGTGAAAGTCAGAGAGAGAAGCCAGGAGAGGCCACCGTATATATTGCCATGTGACAGAAAAGCCAAGGACCAAGGATCATCTCTAGCAGGCAGCACCAGAATGCCACAATGTTCAGTAACAAAGCATCACCTTGCTGAGCCTCGATGTGGGCTTTCTCTTAGCCTCAAAAGTGTGAGCCAATAAATCCCCATTGTTTAAACCAACCCAGTGTATGGCATTTGTTCTAGCACCTGGGAAACTAAAATACCCTATAATCTCCAAAGTGTCTATACCAAAGAAAGGGACTTTTTTTCCTAAACTAAAGTCTCCCGTGACCACTGAACATCCCCAGCTCCTGGCCTACCTTCCTTGGAAAGAAGGGGGAGAGGATGATTTTATTCTACTCAATGTAGTTAACTTTAAGCACCTTTTATGTTCAAGGCACAAGAGGTTCCCAAATAAGATCAAGGAATGGTTCCTTCCCCGAAAAAGAATAAATAAACACTCTGTATTTTCCCATCTTTATGTCTTGGTTCATGATACTTCCTACCCCACCCCCATCCCCTCTGCCCCACCGCGCTCTTCTCCTTCCATCATTCAAAACCCTCAGATGTCACCTTCTTCAGAAACCTTTCCATATCACCCAATCATAAATAATGGCTTTCTCCCCCAATACCTCTTTTGAAGCACTTATCTCTTTTTAACTTGTATTACTCAATTTGATTCAACATATATTTATCTGGTGATTATTTTATGCCAAGCCCCAGGGCAGACACAGCAGTGCAAGGAAAAACATTACACAGTACCCGTCCTAGGGGTGCTCACTCGCTAGTTGGAGAGACAGAAACGTAAATAGTCAGGATGCAAAGAGAATGAGGTCATAAAGGAAGTTTGCACAAAATGCTATAGGTTTTGATTAAGGGAAACTCTATGGAAACATCTAGATAGATGTGGGGAGATCAAGAATATTGGAAGATTGCAACATTGATGTGGAGCCAGTGGCCACTGAATGCTCTGGGGGCAGGGAGAGGGAAAAGCAGTTGTAATACAAGGGCTTTTTCAGGACTTGGGAATTATCCTGAGTGACATGACAACGACAGATATAGGCCATTTTGTATCAGCATATACCATGCAGAACTGTGTGGGAGAGAGTGTGGTCTACAATGTGAACTATGGTCAATGCTTAGTGGCAAAGCCCCAGGATGTGTTTATCAATTGCAATTAATGTGCCACAGTAATGAAGGATGTTTATGTGGGAGGTTGTGGGAGGTGTGGGAGGTGGGGTGTATGGGAATCCCTATATTTTCTGTGTAACGTCTATGTAATCTAAGTATCTTTTTTATTTTTATTTATTTATTTTTGTTGTTTTTGTTTTTGTTTTTGTTTTTGTTTTTGTTTTTGTTTTTGTTTTACCGGGAGGTACCGGGAATCGAACCCTGGTCTCTCCATATGGTAGACAGACGCCGAACCTCTTGAGCCACATCCGTTTCCCTAAGTATCTTTTTTAAAAAATTGAAAAATTGAAAAAAAAAAAAAAGAATATTGGAAGGATGGCAGCACTCTCCAGGGAGTGGATGGAAACCTCAGTCTGAAAGAAGCCCAGCACACAGGCCCATCCTACGTGACACAGAGCACAAGACCACTGTGGAGAGTGCTTGCTGTATAAATGAGCCTGGGGCAGCACTCCAGATTCCCTCTAGGTCGGCTGCTGACCTGCCAGGATGATATAGGACCTCCCCATGCTCTGGTGGAACTCAGAGGTGATTCTGGCGCTTCTCATCCAGAATCACAGAACCCTAATTGTGAGTGACAGCATGATGCCAAAAAAGCCCCGACAGGACCGCCAAGGGTCGCCAAGCCAGGCTCCAGCCCAGATAAGCCATCTTGCCAGGGGAGGGGGAGATTTGAAATGATAGTTTGTGAATACCAAGTATCCTTCTCTCCCCAGGTGCATGAGGTCTTTTAAACCCTCTACTACCCAGATACCACAATAGAGAGGCAGGGAGCGGGAGAAGACATCTCAAAGACTAAGCATTTACCCAAAAAGAACGAGTCACAAGATTCATTTCCTCAAGATGGCAAACTGGTATAAGTTGTTGGCTTTCTCCCCCAAAATTAATCTTGGAGAAACTACAAAAGCAAAAATAATATATGAATCCAAGGATCTATACCTTAAATTGTGAGAAATCCCTGGGGAGACAGAAGGCTCCTGAAAATTGAGAACAGTGTGTGTGGAGGGGATGGATGCGTGTGTGAATGGAGATGGGGGTGGGGTAAGACGCTCTGGTGGGAGAATAAGTTGGGGAGGGCTTTAAAGTTCTGGTCTTGGACTATCACCACCATCCACACACAATTACCTCGAGAGGACCATTGTCTGCTTGGAACAAGCAGCACCACAGGCCTTCAGGATTCCAAGAGTATTCATAGAGAAGTCCTAACTCCCTGCTGGGCGAGAGCTAATGAGACCAGAGGTGGGCTTCCAGAGGCCCTTGGACATTCACTGATTTGTCCATCACCCCCCTCCCATTCCCTCAGGGCTGTTGGGCATACTAAGGAGATGGTCACTTCCAAAGTCTGCTGCCTTCAAAGGAAAATGCCAGACAGAGGAGATGTATAGTGAGGAAGTAGCATATAAAAGGGGCCCTAAATTGGAGAGGTAGGGGAAGGGGTGTGGGTGACTTGGACAAATTAAAAGGTTTTATGGGGAGTAGGTGTAGCTCAGTAGTCGAGCACCTATTTACATGTAGGAGGTCTCAGGTTCAATCCCCAGTACCTCCTAAAAAAATAAATAAATAAATGTTTTCTGTGGACTGTGGAATCAGGGGTTTTGTGCCTTGGCTCCTTCCTTTAAGTTCACCAGAAAGCAACAAACTAGGACTTTTCAGACTCACCACACTACACATTACCAGATTGCAAAACAGATAGTCCCAAGAGAACATAAGGTTACAGGCCAAAATAATTTGACCTTGAAGAATAAAATCACTCTAAAAGAAAGACAACAAACTGAACAGCATATACCCCATGAAGCACGATAACTAGAACAGAGGGACCAAACTTAATAGGAAGCAGATGTGACTCAAGCAGTTGAACGCCTGCCTCCCACATGGGAGGTTCTTGGTTCAGTTCCTGGTGCCTCCTGAAAAAACAAAACAAATGAAAAAACCAATGCAAGGAAGCCTATGTGGCTCAGTGGTTTAGTGCTGGCTTCCCACATATGAGGTCCCTGGTTCAATCCCAGGCCCCCAAGAACCTCAAAAAAAAAACGTAATAAATATCCTCAACTAAAGAAACAATATTGACAAATTATGCAGTAGAATAAGTCATAAGAAAGAAACAAATAGAAATGTTGTATATGAAAAATATAATAATTGAAATAAATAGAAGGGATAAACAATTGCATGGATACTCATGAGGCCAGAATCAGTAAACTGGAAGATCATATTGAGGAATACTCCCAAAAGGTAGCAGGAGAAGATAAAAAAAAGATTTAAAAAAAAATTTTAAAGCTAAGACGCATTGATGGTAAATAGAAGTACTAATAGCCAAATAATGAAATTCCACGAAGTTGATAAAAAATGAAGGGGAGGAAATATTTGAAGAAATAAAGAAAAAAAGTGAGGATTTCAGATTGAAAAGATTTCTAGATTGCCCAATAGAATGAATAAGGAAAAATCCCCACCTACATATATGTTAGTGAAAATAAGAACATTAAAGATACAGAAAAAAATTCCAAATATCTCAAGAAAGGAAAAAAAAACAGTCATCTAAAAAGGTAAAGTCTCAGATTTCTGAACAGCACATTAAATACAGGAAGGCACAGAGAAATATTTTCAAAGTATTTAAAGCAAAAGTACATTGAACTTGGAATTTTATATCCAGCCAAATTATCATTTATATGCAAGAATGCCATTAAGATATTTTCAGGCATAAAAGGCCTCAGAGGTTTGCCACACAAAATCCCATTTTGAAAATACTCTTGGAGAAACCAATCCAGGAAACTGCTTTAAGAGAAATAGGATGGAAGAATGATTAAATTACTTTATAAAGCTTATTGATGTCTAAAAAAGCAAGGATCAAATAAAAGATAAGGAAAAGCAATCTATAACACCCTGAAACTAAAATTTTAGACATAATTAAGTAAGTAAATATCAGTATGGATTTTAAATTAAAGGCAACCACCATAAGAATAAAAAAGAAAACTATAACTTTTAAATAAGAATAAGAGAATTCATCTAATTAATGGACATTATAAAAGGAGAAAAATAAAAGGAATACAGAGCAAATGGAAAATGTGAAATAAGAAAATTGAAATTAAAACACAGTGGCTGGGAAGCGGCTGTGGCTCAATCAGTAGGGCTCCCGTTTACCATATGGGAGGCCCCGGGTTCGGTTCCTGGGGCCTCCTGGTGAGGGCAGGCCCGCCCGCGTGGCGCGGTTAGCTGACCCAGCGAGCACAAGCAGCAAGGGGGGGATAAATGAATAAATAAATAAAAAATCTTAAAAAAAAAAAAAAAAAAAAAAAAACACAGTGGCTCTCTCTATAATTAAGAGTATGTTACTGATGCACTAATATGCAGATAAATAAAGTAGAATGTACGGAAATAGACCCAAGCGCACAAGGAAATGTATTGTATGATAAAGGTCCCATCTCAAATTACTAGAGAAAAGACAGAATTTTTAATAAATGATGAGGAGACAATTGGATAACCAGTTGAAAGGATAAAATTGGAACCATAGCTAAGAATAAACTGCAATTCGATCAAAGATACATGATATAAAAATAAAACCACACAAGTACTAAAGGAAAATAGAGTGAATTACTTTATAATCTGGGAGTGAGAAAAGAGCTTCTTG
Organism: Tolypeutes matacus; assembly: GCA_026826555.1. Taxonomy (NCBI): domain Eukaryota; kingdom Metazoa; phylum Chordata; class Mammalia; order Cingulata; family Chlamyphoridae; genus Tolypeutes; species Tolypeutes matacus. Next base: position 4,083,478 of record JAKSZT010053780.1, read on the forward strand.
TTATTACTCAAAATCCAAATAAAATAAAATATTGATTAATTAAAATACATAAAAACAATGCTTGGCTAAAATCATCATAAATAAGGTCAAAAGACACATTATACATTGGGAAAATATTTACAATGCATATCACAGATAAAGGGCTAATATTCTTAGTATGTAAACAATTCTTAATAATCAAGGGGGAAAAGTGAATAGATGGTGAGCACACACAAAAACAGATACACCAATGGTCCTTAAAATTATGAGATGATAATCAGAATAAGAGACATGCCAATTAAAATTACACTGATACCATTGTGCAACTATGAGATTGTCAAAATTTCAAAAGCTTGACAAAGCATTTTCTTGACAAGGACATGGAGAAATGGGCACTCAAATACCATGATGGTGCAAGTGCAAAATTGGCCGACCCCAGAGAAGGAAATCTGGCAATATCAAATGAAATCATGTATGCTTTTAACCTTTGACACAATCTCACTTCTATTCATTTATTTTGAAGATCCAACACAAAAATAGGATAAAATATGTGCACAAGGTTCTTCATTGTGGTATTATTTATAATACAAAATGTTGGAAACAAATTATATTCATATACATGGAATATAAATATACATAGAATAAGTCTTGGTATATTCATAGAATGGACAGTAAAGAGCTATAAAAACGAGAAATGTCTCTATTAACTGATATGCAGTGATTTCCAGGGTATTTATTTTTAAAAATTAGATAATAAGCTATATTTTTGTAAGAAAAAAGTAAAATAAAAATAAATGCCAATTTTTACAAAAAGACACATGGGAAAGGAACCAAAGAAATTGGTTACCTGTATGTAGGGAGTTGAAATGCTAGGAAATGCTAGGAAAGGGGAAAAAACTCCTCTAAGTACACTTTTTATATAATATTTATTTTTCACCCTTGTAAATATCTTACTTAAAGTTAAGTCATCAAACATGGAGAAAAGACCTTAAATTGAATATAATCAAAACAAGTTAACCTACTGTATATAAAATTGGTAAGATTTAGTTATCTTATATTGAAAAAAAAAAAAAAGTAATCCAAGTAACTTTTGAACATAGTACTTGAACTACACAGTGGGAGTTTTAGGTCCCTAGCAGCTAAAATAAATACCATACAATGGGTTGCCCTAACAACAGGAATTTATTGGCTCATAATTTCAGAGTAGTGGAAGGCTTGCTTCCTCCCAGATTGATATCTTCTAGCTGAACAGCTATCTTCAGGTTCCTTGGCTTTCCCATTACATAGCAATGTCTTCTTTCTCTTCTGGATTCCATTCATTTCCAGCTTCTGGCTGCACCTTGTGGCCTCTTCCGTGACTTTCTCCAGTAATAGGATTAAGACCCATTCTGGTTGGGCTTAGTCACACTTTAACTGAAGGAGCATCATCAAAAGGTCCTATTTAAAACAGGTCACACCCATAAGAATGGATTAAGACTAAGAACATGTTTTTCTAGGGTACATAACTCCAAGCCAAAACTCTTTTATTAGACACCTATATGTTTATAATTGTATATCTTCCCGATGAATTGTCCCTTTAACCATTATTGAATTCAAATATCTCTCTTTATCTCTGGTGATATTCTCTGTTTTGAAGCCTATTTTACCTGATTTTAAAATAGCCCTTCTAGTCTTCGTAGGATTACTGTTTACATGGTATATTTTTTTCCATATATTCACTTTCAACCTATCTGTGACTTTGTATTTAAACTGTGTTACTTAAAGGCAGCATATAGTAGGATCTTGTTTTTGTTTTTTTTTTAACCTACTCTGTCAATCTCTTCCTTTCAATTGAAGGGTTTAGACCACTAGTTTTTACTATAATTATTGGTTTTGTTTATTTAATTCTACCATTTTACTACTTGTTTTCTATATGTAAATTCTATTTTTGTTCTTCTGCCCTCCCTTTGCAGCCTTCTTTTGGATTGTTTGACAATTTTTTAGTGTACTATTTTAATATATCATTGACATTTTGGCTAACACTTTGTATTATTTTTAAGGGTGTTAACTTATCATATTCAGAAAAAATGTAGAAGCTTGACAGACACAAACTCCTTTACTTCTCCCACAACTGAACTTCATGTCATAGTTTTCATTTATATTTTATTTTCTTATGCATCAAAAACTCTACTGGATGATATTCTAATTTTTGCTGTCGATAGTTATATATTTTAAATAACTTAAGAGGAAACAAAATAGTCTTTTATTCACCAGAGAAGTATTAGCACCCCAATGAACACAGCTAACACCCAGATGGTGGATTCTGAATATCATTTGCTGCTAAAAGGATACAGAATTCCTTAAAGATATGGCTGACTCAATATACAAGCAGGGAAGTACAAAATGAGCTTAGACCATCTTTTTGCACTAGAACATAAAAGGGCTCTCTAAAAATGATGGGGACAAATCACAAGGACACAAAATCTAGCTTAAAGGGAACACTCTTATCAAATTTAGGTCAATTTGTCATTTAAAAAATTGTTGGGACTTCTGGCCAACCAAGATGGCAGCATAAAATGCTCCAGGGTGCCATACACCCACAGAATCTTTGAATAACTAGCAAAAACTGTCAGAGTCATCTTCCTCAAAATTCTGGAAACAGTTAAAGGGTTGCATTACCTGGGTGGGTGCCAAATCAAGAAAATGCAGCTTTAAAAAAAGAGTAGGAGAAGCTCGTGGCATGCTTGCAAGCCCCTGCTCCACCCTCCACTGGCACAATATGTAGCCAACCTGTGGTCTTATTGTGGGTCCATGGTCCTGTTCCAGAGGGAACAGAGTAACCCCTATGTGCATACTGTGGTGCCTGTACGTTGGTGCCAATCTACCAGGTGGCAGCTTAAAAGACTGAACCAGCTCACCCTCCCAGAACTTGCCCTGCAAGCAGAAGCAGTTTGTAGACAGCTAAAGTAGATTAAGACACAATTAAGTCAGAGGGGCCTGGGACAAAGTATAGCCTGCTTTAAGTATTGCAATAAAGCACCTGGGAATAGGAGAAAGTCTGTTTCATAGGGAATAGAGGGGGAATTTGAATTCCTAAAAACAGTTGAATTCCCAAGGTCCAAGCAAACACAAGCCCAAGACAAGACACAGGCTCATAAAAGATGGAGAGGACCTTGCAATTCATATTTTGCCTCAGGTCGATCTTCTTGATAGTAGGGTTAAACTCTGAAGGAGAGAACCAGCCAAAGCAGGGCCTATTTGAAAAGAACATAAATTCTCAGCCTATCCAGATAGTGTGCTCTGGGAATAGGGTCAGAAGTGAGTCTATCAGAGACTTCCTGGAGCTTTTGGGAAATGACTCCCCAGAGAACAAAGTTCTATGTGAGGGTTTACTAAACAACACTTTGCTAATGAATGTGTGGCTGAACATGGATCCAAACAGCTATTTCAGTGGAAGTTAGGATTGGAAAAGCAGTTACCCAGGAAGGATCTGCGGAAAGATTTATTGTCGGATGGTTTGGACCTCCTGGCCCTGCATGCAAAGCCAACAAGTTTTTTTGCAAAATGTGTATACACAGAAGCAATGCCTAAAAGGGATAGAGAAGGGATGAATCGAAAGGCAACTTCAAGGGCAGAACCATGAAAGCCAAGATCTGGGGGCTGTGGAACAAAAAGATCTCCTTGGGCCAAGAGAGTGAGCCCACCCACATGTATGGAAAGGGCAGATTCACCCCTGCACTGGGTGGGGTAAGCCATCTGCTCCGGTGCTTGGAGGGTATGGGCCTTGTGCCCTGTGTTCAGGGAGAGTGCCACTACTCTAATGCTTGGAGAGTGTGGGGTCTGTGCCAGAGTGTTTGCAGAGAGCCTGGATACCATTCCAATGCTAAGAAAGAGCTGGGCTGACTCCCCAGTGTTTGAAGAGAGGATGGCTGCTGGGCAAGTGCTTGAAAGGGGTAGGACTGCCACTCCATCAGACACAGAGGACAAAGAATCAAGCCATTGATGCCTCTCAGACTTTGTAATCTAAATGGAGTTTGTCTTGCTGAGTTTCAGACTTGTTTGGGACCCACGATCCCTACTTTCCTTCTAATTTCTCCCTTCTGGAATGGGAATGTTTATCCTATGCCTGGCCCACCACTGTATATTGGAGCCAGATGACTTGTTTTCTAGGTTTCACAGGACTATCAGAGAAAAATTTTGCCCTAGGACAGACCATACCCATAAATGATTTTGATAAGTCCTTGGACTTAACATTATTCTAAAATGGTTTAAGGCTTTGGGGATGTTGTGATGGAATGAATATATTTTACATATGAGAAGAATTTGTCTTTTGGGGGTGCAAAGGGTAGACTGTAGTGGATTGAATCATGTCCCCTACAAGAGGCATGCTCAGGTTTCAACTCCCAGTCCTGTGGATGTGAATCCAATTTTAAACAGCTCCTTTAAAGATGTTATTAGTTAAGGTGTGCCCAAACTGACTGAATATGGATCTTCATTCTATATGGCTGAAGTCCTTACAAGCAAAGAAAATTGTGCACAGGAGAGAAGCCAAAGGGAGCAGCCAGAAGCTGGAAGTCAATGGGACCCAGAAGAGAAAGGAGAAGACACTGACATGTGCATTCCATGTGATGGTAAAGCCAAGGAACCATGAATATGAACCAAAGTAAAAACTGGTGCAACAATTGTGATTTGTGATAAGTACAAAGAGGGACTCAATATACTTAGAAAAGGAACAATAAAGATAATTTAGCCATCATGAATATATATGCACCCAACAATATAGCCTCAAAATATAGAAAGCAAACTTAGTAGAGCTGTAGGAAGAAATAGATAATTCAATAATTGTAGGGGGCAGATGTAGCTCAAGCAAATGAATGCTTGCTTCCCCACATGGGAGGTCCCAGGTTTGGTTTCCAGTGCCTCCTACAGCAAAAAAACAAACAAACAACAAGCAAAACAAATAAGAAAACAACTCGGGGGCCAATGTGGCTCACTGGTTGAGCACCGACTTCCCACATATGAGGTCTGGGGTTCAATCACTGGACCCAGTATATAATAATAATAATAATTAATAATAATTGTAGTTGGAGGTTTCAACAAACCCCTGTCAGAAGCTGAAACAGAAAGACACAGAGATATAGATCTTAAAAATGAATTAATTTGAACTACTAGGCATATAAAGAACTCTATGCCCAATGAAGAGAAAATACATATTCTCTTGAGTATATGTGAAATAATTCCAAAAACTGACCATGTACTAAGCAACAGAGGAATCCTCAATGAATTCCAAAGAGTAAATATCCTAAGGAACATGTTCTATAGCATAATCCCAATATCCACGTGTCTTTCAGGTAGCCTGTATCTCCCTAATTACACAGCAGATTATATTAGTACTGATCAGATTCTTACACCAGCATCTTGATAGTCCCTGCATCAGCATCAGTCTATTATAGCTGAAATACTTACATTTTATTTATTTTAGAAACCCTTTTATTGTTCAGATGGAGAAATTGAGATCCAAAGAAGGGAAATTACTTGTTGCAGCAAACACTGCCCATCCATATCCCCTAGGCATTCACCTCTACACTCTGAGGGCTGCTTACTGCAAACCTGTGAGATCTATCTAAGGACTAGTTTGGCCTCAGGAGCATGCTCAGTCTGAAAAGTACAGAGTTAAAGCTCTTGGGAGTGGCTGTCAACCAATGATAGATGGAAAGTTGGTGGGTAAATATCCCAGCCTCCTTAACCTTTGGTCGAGATAATTTTGAGGCATCACTCTATTTCCCAGAGTACCCCAATATGTTCATGGTGGTAACTGACTTGATAATCCCCTCTAATGTTTATTGGTCTCCTTCCCTTCCCTGTCTTACTCAATTCTCTACTAGTGTTTCTTGGGATCAATTTATAAGCAAACAATTTACACTAGAATCTTAGCTCTGAGTCTACCAGGGGAACCCAAATCAAGACACTTAGGCAATGTTATAAAAATGGTTAAGGGCACCCATTCACGAACATGTCAGTTCCCAGGCCCTCTGCCGGGTGCTAGAAGCAAAAAGGATAACATAGGAAAGAAGTGCACCATATCCATTTTTCTTTACAGGCAGTTAGGTATGAATCTCATTTCTGACACTACTCTTTGACTTTGTATTAATTAAATTATCTATAAAATGGGGATATAATTCTTTAAAAGGTAGTTATGAAGATAACAAAAAAATTATTAAGAGCAATAATTCTAATGATAATAAGGTAGTCCCAGATGCCAAGTTCCTCAATTCAGGGGTGGGGGAGGAAAGAGTGTGGCAAATATGTAATAAAATAAAAACTCAGATGCTCTGGTGGATTGAATTGTATGCCCCAACAACAGACATGCTCTTAATTTGAACCCATGTTCCTGTGCATGTGAGCCATTGTAAATAGGACCTTTGAGGATGTATTGTCACTTAAGATGGGACTAATTTGTGAATAAGATCTTCTAAGATCCTAATTTAGGTGTGGCCCAACTGAATCTGTATTAAGGTCCAACCTTAATCCGCATTACTGACTCTAGTAATCCGCATTACATTATAAACAGAGGAAATTCAGACAGGTCGGTTAGAGATGGCCACAGGCAGGAGCCCGAGGTTAGCAGGAACTGGAAAGCAGTGTGATGCATTGTATTGTGTACCCCAGATTGGGTATGTTTTGGTCTTGGTCCACATTCTGGTGGGTATTGACCCAAACCCGTGGGTGAAGATGTTATTTCAGTTAAGAAGTGGACCTGCTGAATTCATTTGGGCTTTAATCTGGGTGTCTGTACCCCTTTATAAGCAGAGTAAGAGCCAGATGGAGGGAGAGGCCACGGGGATCAACCAGAAGCTGGAAGTCAATGGAACCCAGGAGAGAAAGGAGAAGATGCCATTGTCAGGTCACGGAAAAGCCAAGAAACCCCAAAGTTTACCAGTCAGCCAGAAGATATTGACCTGAGGAGGAAGCAAGCCTTCTGGCCTCTAAAGTCGTAAAGTCAGTAAATTTCTGTTGTCAAACCAACCCATTATCTGGTATTTGTTTTAGCAGCTGGGAAACTAAAAGAAGCAGGAGAAGTCACCACGTGATGGGAAGCAGAGATGCAAGCCACGGAATCCCAAGGATTGCTGCAAGCTAGCACCAGAACACTACAGACTTTGGGGAGAGAGCATGGTCTTGCCAATGTCTTGATTTTAGACTTCTAGGCTCTAAAACCATGAGTCAATAAATTCCTGTCTTTAAGCCAACAAGTGATAATGACAAGTATTTGTCATTATCAGTCCTTGCAAGCTAAGACAGATGCAAATAGAAGCATGAAGGAGATACAGTGAGGGCTCAGAAAAGAAGCAGTCAATTCTACTGAGGAGGTGAAGGTGTAGGTGAGGAGATGGCAGGAGTGAACCTCACAAAGCGTGGGGAGAGATATTTAGGTACAAGGGACATATACAAGACCCAGCTCCCAGGCTTTTTACACTCTGTATTAGCTTTTTTCCCCAGTTGGTTTTGTTTTCCGAAGTTCTTAACAGCATCTTCAGAATGGGCACCTTTTCTCACTTTGTCTTGCTTTTTTCTCCCTCACCCTGTATCTCCTGACAGTGTCTAACTCAGGGCATTATCAGTAAAAAACCTGCTCTTTGACAGCATGTGGGAGGCTGAGCCTGCTTTGTGGCTCTGTGAAGACACAGTGGCAGAACTGAGAACCTCGGTTTTCCCTATGAAAAGGGCACAAAAGCTGCCTCTTTAGACAGTAACCAGTTAATTAGTTGAAGCAGTTGGAGACTCTCAGAACCAGAATAAGTAAAAATTATCATTTATCACCTAAACCTATACCTATTAAAACTAACCCTCCAAACCTTAGATGTTCATCCAGCATTAATTACTATATTTAAGGGGCTAAAATTAAGTGCTTTGTTGGTTTCCCTAGATAATTTACATATCATTATTTTACAATTCATGTTGCAATGATTTTTATTAAAATTAGTCAATGAAAATGGAATATTACCTCCAAGCTTGCAGGACTTTAGAGTCAGAGTCACTCATTTTTTCCTCCTTTAAGATGATAATTGTCAATTTGAAAATATATATGCAGAACCTAATTACTTATTTATAAAAGAAAAGCCTGAAAGCAAAATGAGTTAATATTTACAATTTCAGGGATTGTATCAAACCCACAATCAATGCTTTATAACATGGAGGGCGAGAGGAAAAGCCAGAAAGAAGGCTAGAAAAAATAGCCAGAGTACAGAAAGAAGGAAAGCAAAAAAAATACCAAAAATAAACAGAAGAAAAAAAACATTAGCTTTTGTTGACCCAGCAATCTTCCAAATGTGTTGAACTATTAACAGCTCCGTGGGACACACTGTGGGAAAGCCTGGTAGAGTCAGCCTCAAACACCAGCCAGGAATGGTGAGTGACACTTGTACAAAGAGCCTGAAGCCCTTGTTGGGACCGTTTCTGCAAGGAATCCAGTCCATGGCACTCCCTCCCCACATCCACCTCTTTGGAGAAGCCTAACAAAAGCGAGTCTGCAGTCTGAGGGATGGGTTTGAAGCGTTCCCTAAAGCTCAATGCCCCTGGGAGAGGTTTCTGCTATTCACGTAGGTTCTGGACACTCGGTGCACCTCCACACAAAGTCAGGGGGCAGTGCCAGGAATGGGCCTGCTTGTTCAAAGGCCAGAACAACCCCCCACACACACACTTGGGAAAGGGGCAGTTGAGGTCCCATCCGCCCTGAAGCCAGAAAGTAAGACCTCATTTATTCCATCATCCTTCCTTTCTCCTGGCCTCTCGGTGTTTTCCGGAAGTCTCCTCTGCCTATCTCCCATCCCCATCCCATTTTTATTTCCTCCCAGTCTCCTTCAGGATCCAGGATATTCCAGCTAGGTGGGGGTCTGCCAGGACTTCTCCCTGGGCCCTCTCTCCCAATCTAGATCAATCCACCCCTCCAGCCCACCTCAAACCATCCCAGGCTCCGTGAAAGAGGGGACCTAAATTCTTCAAAGGGGAGGAGGCATCTGTCCATGTGTGTCTCTAAGGAGGGAGGGGACCAGTCGGTTGTGGAGTAAAGTATACTCAGAAATTGCCTTCCCACCCCCATCCCGACACAGATTGTGGATTTGGACAGTGTGACATTTCCTGACAGCTCTGACAGTCCTCAAGTAGACAATTAATGCCTCACAGCTGCCTCCACCAGGGAAGGTGCCTGAGAGGAGGAAAAGGGGAGGGAAGGGTATAAATTCAAAAAGTTTCAAAGCAGTAATAGAGTGCAGGGAGGGAATCGATTAAAAATCTTATTGAGAAAATTCCTCCTGGAATCCCTTGAAGGGCCAGTCAGTGGACATCCTAAGGCAAATGCGTGGATTTGCCCCAAAGCCAGACTCAGAGACTTCTCCCCAGTTGTTGGAACTGCTGGGAAGAAGAGAGAAATAAGTGGTTGCAGAACCTCTGCCCCCGTCCTGGAACCCCGAAATGATGGACCTTGAATCCTGCCAACCCCATGGACAGGGATGGGGGGTGCTGTATGAGGACACAGAAGCCCAGTTTCCAGGACCAGAGAGAGGGGGCATCCCCCGGGGAAGTGGTTTCTTATAAAAAGGTAGACAGACAGAGAAATGGACAGATCGCCTTCCTTCCCAGACACCCCCATGACTGTCTGGGCAGACAGATGGGCCTTTCCTCCAGGCTTTATAGATTAATGCGTCCTACTTATCAATTATGGAGACAAGAAAGTGTAATTTTCTCCCCATGTTTATACTGTTCAGGATTAATCTGCCTGTAAATGGATAATCTGTCAGCTTTCTGAGACACTGAAGTGGGGAGGGGTACGGGTAGGAAATGGGGAAGAGATTTACCAGCGGGTAACGCCATCTGCTTTATTAGGTTGTTTTATAAACCTGACATTCAATTTGTTCTAGAGGACTTGGTGACGGATTATTCTGTAAATTCCCAAATAATTACGATAACCAGACAAAGGGAAAGGAGGGGAGAGGGAGAAGGGTTTGGGGGGGGCGGGGGAATGCCAGCACATTAGTAATGGTTCCAGGGGCAACATTCATCCTGGCTGCCTCCAGAGGCGGCCAGAGAAAGGCCCCTGGCAAGACAAACCCCAGAGAGCCCACCAGGGCTGGGTCTCAGGCACTGTCCTCCCGTTTTCAAACCTCCCCTGGGCTGGGTCTCAGGCACTGTCCTCCCGTTTTCAAACCTCCCCTGCTCTCTTCAACAAGATAGTGAATTCAAGACTGTGTTGTCATATTTTTAAAACTTAAATATGTTTATTATGTTCTTCCACCTTTCACCTCGGTCTGGATGTCACTTCTCCACTTTCTAGCTTGCGTAAGTTACTTAAACTCCTTGGGGCTCAGTCTCTTCAGCTGTAAAATCAGGGCAATAATAGTACTTACCCCACGTGGTTTTTATGAGGGTCCAATTAGTTCCTATATATAAAGCACTTAAAATAGTGCCTGACACATATTTCGTGCCATATAAACTATTTGCTATATTATTATTTATTTGTATTTTTATTCCAAAGTACTGAGCCCAGTGCAGATGATATAATGTACATTCAATAAACACCTGATGCTTGAGTCAGAAAAAAATCATTATGCTAGGATCAGAGAATCTCAGAGCTGCTATAAGCTTCTTAGCAATCACCAGGTCCACCCCTTCCTTCAGCCTCTACTTGGATTCTGCCAGTGACAAGGAGTTCCCTACCACACCAGCAGCTTATTCCACCTCTAGACATGACTCAGATATTCCTCATATAAAGTCAAAACCTGCTTCTCTTAGCGCAGGGGTTCTTAACCAGGGTTCCATGGAAAGATTTCAGGGGATCCATGAGCTTGAATTAATAAAATCAACTTATCTTTATTTTCTCTGATCTCTAACTGAACTCTAGCATTTCCTTCACTTACGAATGTATGTGATAAATTACAGTAGTATTCATTTCATATCACAATACAGGTGTTGCATATCTTGAAAAATTGCTTACTCATCCATTCTTCAAAATTACAATAGTTGTTAGACCCGAAGCTAGATCACACGTGATCACAGTCCTGCTGTGTACAAACTATTGTGCGACGCAGTGAGCCAACTATCTGACAACACAGAATAGGTAATAAACAGGAGATCACCCAAGCAATGTCTTTGATCTTTTGAAGTATAGGGCCACCATTTTGCAAGAATAAATCACAGGGTCGGCACAAGTTATAGATGTCGAAAATTTCACTCCGCACAGTTATAATCAATGTAACTATAATGAAAAATTTTAAATACAAAGCATAATTTTGAATAATCCTAAAGTTTAATTTAAAGACACACCACATTGAGTGTCATAAAACTATCTGCCACTACATTCTGAGAAGGGGTCCTTGATTTTCACCTGACTGGCAAAGGGGTCCGTGGAACAAAAAAGTTAAGAACCCCTGCCCTAGTGGAACCCTCCCAAAGGGTTAAAGCTGCTGGCCCTCCTGGGTTTGCAAAGGAAGGCAGGGGAGAGCCCCTCCAGTAAAGTATTACTTTGATTATGAGCTGTAAGCGTTTGTCTTTCAGCTCTGAATGTTTTCAATCACCCCATGCATGCTCATCTTTTAAATTTTCAAAAGCTGCCTTCTGTGACTTCTGCTCTCTTATCTGCTGTTTGTGTTGGGTGGGGATGAGTAGGGAGAGAAGGCCATTTGAAGTGTGTCCTTGAGGCCCACCTTCTTGATGCCTGTCCTTGTGTCCTCAGGAATCATCGTCTGGAGAACAACACACAGTCATAGGTTCCCACAGGGAGAGAGAATCCTTATTGCCTTATCTTTCCGGTCATCTCTGTGCCTTTGCGTTTCCAGGAACAGTTGTGTGTTTCAAACCTTCAAACTCCCTGCTCTCCCCAACAAGATGGTGGAGTCAAGTAAGCAAGGATTATGTTGTCATGTTCTTAGACTAAACTATATATATTCTCTTCTCCCACCTTTCATCTGGGTCTGAATTCCAATTCTCTCCTTACTGGCTGTTGGTTACTATGATAATGAGGCTCAGGGTATGGATTCACTCACTCTGCAACTTCCCACAAAGAAAATGTCCTGCCCCTTACATCCAAACAGGACCCCTGATGCCAAAAAAGTGCATTCTTGACTGCCAGCCCCCATATTATCCATTGTATAAATGTTACATGCAGCAAGACTATTAATTGTCTTTCAGATGAAGAAACAGATGCACAATGAGGTTAAGTACTTTGCTTCGTACAGCATTTATGGGTTTGGACCCTATAATGGACTGCTATTGTTGTGCATATCCAGACCCACCTCCCTGCTCCTTCTGGTAAAACAACTCCGCCTTCCTGTGGAGAATCCATTTCAAGTGTCTTGGTGGAACTAATCCTGCCCTTCTTCAGGGATATGCATCATCTGGCCTATCAGAATACTTCATGCTCTTGGCCATAGTAATTGGATCAGAGATGATTACATGACCCAAGCCACGCCAATCAGTTCTTCCATAGGACTTTTCCTAGTGAAGAGCTGTTTGGAAGGAAGCTTTACTTTTCCAAGTTGCTAACCCAATATTACGTGAGCCTTTGGCTGTAAGTGGTCACCATCCTCACCAGGAGGACAGCACCTACCCATGACAGGGTGAGACAAAGCTTGGATTATGTTGTTGACGTCCTGAACCCAGCCATGCCTAAAGTCAGACTGACCCTCTGGAATTCTCACGTGAGCTAAAACATTACCTTGGTAATATGAGATGTGTTTCTGTCAGAAAATTTCACTATGATAAGCTATAATTAACACCACCCCCATCTGCAAAGTTTATGGCACAAATTCAAGGGGTTTTTCATGAAAAGACTGGTAATATCATGCATTCATCCAGTGAACATTTATTGAACATTATTTACTGAAGTACTGAGACTGGTCTTGGAGGAACAGAAATAAATTATATAAAAATGAATAAAATCCCTGCCCTCAAAGAAAAAGTCAAGCATGCAAACAAATACTAGTACCCTGGACCGTGGACTCTGACTGATGTATGTAGAATAAACAATGGGGACACTGAAAAGGGACAGATCAATTCTGCCTAGAGGATCAGAAAAGAGATGACACTTGAGTTGAGTCTTGAAGAAAAACGAGTTTACAAAGAGAGAACAGTATTTACAAGTGCACAGGGAGAGTAAAACAGAATGGCATGTTCAAGCTCCTCTAAGGAATTCAATATGGCTTAAGAACAGGGTATAAGTGCCTGTGTATGTGGGGCAGGGCGGGGGGAGGGGGATATCAAGAGACCAAATTGGAAAGGTAGACAAGGACCAGATTTCTGGAGCACTGTGAGTGAACTCCTTGAAGGTTAGGGAAATCTCAGGAGAATTTTAGGCAGAGGAGTGAATAGGGGTGTTTTGAATCTAAATTCATGCAAACTAAGAATGAAAAGAAATCAGAGCTGAGCCTCACATTTGATGAGTCAGTGGCTTTACTCTCACTTACACAGTTTGCACAACCAAGGTGGGAAGGCTTCCAAAAGGAAGGAGGGTGGGCAAGGGGATCTCCTGCATCTAGACAGAGGGGTTGTAGGACTTTGTGGGACTCTGCCAGTTCCCAGATGCTACTCTTCTATTAAATCCCCCTTCCCTATTTTGATCCCTGTGTGTGCTGACAGGTGTGTTTCTCGTTCCTGGTTTTGTAAAATTCCTCTTACCCCCTTCCTAATGATCTTTGTCTCCCTCAAGCATGGAAAACAACCTGGGGATAGGGAGAGCAGCTGCTTCTAAGTCTTCTCTGCCTCCACCTGATGCAAACTTTTCAAGACTCTGTATGGAGTCTGTGGATTGAGGGTATCTGAGTATTCATATGTGTATGAGCATGTTCTTGGGGGATGTAGAGAGAGGACTGCCAAAAACTATAAATGCTGCTTGTTTGAGAGAGAGAGAGAAAGGAGAGAAAGAGAAAGATGTGTAAGAGAGGTGATATAGATAGGTGAGAGATAGATGAGAGAGAGACAGACAGAAAGATAGAGATAGGAAAGAGTGAGAGAAAGATAGGAGAGCTAGAGGAGAATGGGACCGGGAGAAAGAGAGAGAGAGAAGAAAATTAAGAGATGAACAAACAGGGCTCCTTGAATTTGTAGACAGTACTTACTGAGACCCCACCTCCTTGAGGGAATTTACAGCTATGGTTGTTGCAGTACAGACAAGGACAGCATAAACACGGTGCTTATTTCCTTGACCGTGTCTCGCCATTGTTGCCCCACTTGCACACTCACACCAAGGCCAGCCCCCAGAGCACCATTTTCCCTGAATTGCACAGGCTTTGGCAGCTTAAAAGTAAATGAACACAAAAAAACTGAATTGTGTCCTTTTAGAACAAGGCAAGGATTTTTTTTTTTTCTATTAAATATAATTTTGAGGTTTTAGCCGAGGAAACAAGGCAAGAAATAAAGAAATAAAAGGCAAGGATACTGGAAAGGAAGAAGCAATACTGTGGATATTTTCAGATGTCATGATTGCCTACTAAGAAAACTGTGAAACTACAAAATACTACCAAAATTAATATGTGAATTTAGCAAGGTTACAAGGATACAAAGTCAATGTAATTGCATTTCTACATTCTAGCAAAAAATATTGGAAAGTGAAATTGAAAAACAATACCATAAGAAGAAGCAGTAAGATGGCATCAGTTTAAGTGGGCACTCGCCATCTCTCTTGCAAAAAACAGCTGAGTGGGGACAAAATCCTGCCAGAATGAGCTGTTCTGGGAGCTCACAGAGCAGGAGGTTTGGGGCCATTACTCTGGAGGGAGCTGGACAAAGAGATAAATTGTTCAAGGTAAAACCATGAGTTTCTCGCCCCATGGCTGGAAACCGCAGACAGCTAAGCCTCGCCCTCAAGGCAAAAAGCTGCTGTGAGTCTCAACTCCCACTGGCCACCCAGCGGGAAGAAGCATCCTCTGAGAGTGGAAGGGTCTGGCGAAGGGTTGAGAGGGGTTTCCTTTCTGTGGGTTTGGTTGCCTGGACCCCCTTTGAGCTTTGGGGAGCATACCATCTGGCTTGAGGTGGCACCAGGCAGAGGGGAGAGGTGAATCTGCTGAAGCAGCTTTATTTACCTAACCACCCTGGGATAGAGAAACTTGGCCTGTGAGAGGGCAGAGTCAGGCAATTGACTAGTCCCATGCTGAAAACTATCAAAATTTCAACTCCCCTAAGGGAGGCAGGTAGTAGGAAGCGCTTAATAGGCTTCCAAGAGCCTATTTAAGGTCCCCTGGGAGGAGGGGGTAGACTGGAAGAGGGTTGAGAGTCATTTTTCTGTGGTGAGTTCAGTCGCCAGAGTCCCATTTGAATTTCAGAAGGGAAATCAACCTGACCAGGAGAGGTGAGGGGGGGATCCGCTCACACAGGCTGTTGCATCCTGCAGCCCTTGGAGAGAAAGCAATAAGAATAGAAAGGGGACAGAGACAGAAAGGCTCCTAATCAGAAGGAAATTACCCAACTGCAAAGAGTCAAACCTGCCTGAGGGAAAGTGACTGGATAGCTTTCTGAAGAGCTAACAGACCCAACGAGAAAGTTTATCTCAGTGGAGGAGTTTCCACCTTGAATATGCAAGGTCCCAAGTTCGATTCCTGGCTCCTTTTAGAGTAGTGATCCATCAGGATATCAAACATCCAGCTGATACTTTAGGTCAGGGAGAATATAGACATTATTTTCTTATTAGCTTCTCTGGGGTCTCTTATTTTCCCCCTAAAAAAGGTTACTTTTAAAAAAAAACGTAGTTTACTCACTAAAACCACTTCAAAACTTGAAGAGGGCAGGCTGCAGGGTTACTTCCCTAAGAGGGAACGCTGTTTTTCCTTAGTTTGCGTTTAACTCCTCGCTTGTGTGTCTGTTTGTTTTTTAGGGTTTTTTTGGTTTTTTTTTTTTTGGTTTTTCTTTCCTCTTTCTCCACCCCCCCCACTCCACAAACAACTTTTTTTTTTTTAATTAAGTGCTGCTGGCTTGGTCCTTGTTTGTGTTTCTGCTTCTTTGATTTCCCCTTTTATGTGTATACCGATTTTGTCTACCAAAGCTATCTCTTTTCTGTCCTTCATCTTTATATCTTCTGCTCTCTGTTGTTGTTCTTACATTCCACCTCTCTTTGTTTAGTCCTCTGGTTTTAATTTCTATCCTGTCTATCATGCTTTTTTTTCTTTTTTTAACTTTTTTCTTTTTGTGTTTGCTTTTCTCTTTCTCCCTCTTCTCATCATTCTGTCCTTTTAATACATTCTATATATTTTTATCTATTCAGTTTCCCATTTCATTGTTGGTAGTCCGCTTTTTTATTCCTATTACTCTACACTGCTTATGTGAGTTAAATATTCATTTTCCAAGGTCTTATACACTTCCTCTTCTAACTTTTACCTTTATTATTACTGTTATCCTTTTTCTTTTCTTACCTCTTTCACTTTCTCTGGCCTATCTATATGACCCATCTATATGTTGTCTACAAGAAACCCACTTTAGACCCAGGAATTCAGGGAGGCTGAAGGTGAATGGCTGGAAAACAATCTTACAAGCAATCAACAAGCAAAAAAGAGCAGGAGTAGCTATACTAATATCGAACAAAATAGAATTTAAATGCAAAACTATAGACAAAGATAAACACTATATACTAGTAAAAGGGGCAATCTTTCAAGAAGAAAGAACAATCATAAACATTTATGCACCTAAACAGGGCACCTCAAAATATATGAGGCAAACACTGGAAAAACTAAGTGGAGAAATAGATGCCTCTACAATTATAGTGGGGGACTTTAATACACCATTATCACCACTAGACTGAACATCTTGACAGAGAATCAATAATGAAACTAAGACTTTGAACAATACATTAGAGGATGTGGACCTAATAGATATATACAGAACACTACACCCAAATAAGCAGGGTATACATTCTTCTCGAGTGCACATCAATCATACTCCAAGATAGACCACATGCTAGGCCACAGAAAAATTTTCAATACATTCAGAAAGATTGAAATTATACAAAGTAGTTTCTCTGACCACAATGGAATGAAGCTGGAAATCAGTAAGGGCCAGAGAACAAGATTAGGCACAAAGATATGGAAGTTAAACAACACACTTTTTGACAAACAGTGGGTCAAGGAGGAAATCTCAAAAGAAATCAGTAACTACCTTGAAACGAATGAAAATGACAACACAACATATCAAATGCTGCATCCTATGGGATGCAGCAAAAGCTGTACTGAGAGGGAAATTCATAGCCATAAATGCATATATCAAAAAAGAAAAGAGCTAAAATCAAAGACCTAACTGAACACCTGGAGGAATTAGAAAAAGAAAAACAAACTTCCAGAGGAAGCAGAAAGAAGGAAATAACAAAGATTAAAGCAGAACTAAATGAAATAGAAAATAAGAAATCACTTAAAAAAAATAAACAAAACCAAAAGCTGGTTCTTCAAGAAGATCAATAAAATTGACAATCTCTTAGCTATGCTAACAAAGAAAAAAAGAGAGAAGATGCAAATACACAAAATAAGAAATGAGGAAGGAGATATCACCACTGACCCCACAGAAATAAAGAGTATCATAAGAGGATACTTTGAAAAATCATATGCCAACAGGAAGGATAATTTAGAGGAAATTGACAAATTCCTAGAAACTCACAAGCAGCCTACATTGATGAAAGAAGATTGATGAATTCAACATACCAATCACAAGTAAAGAGATAGAATCAGTCATCAAAAACCTCCCAACTAAGAAGAGCCCAGGACCAGATGGCTTCACAGGTGAATTCTACCAAACATTCCAGAAAGAACTAACACCAATCCTGCTTAAACTCTTCTAAAAAATAGAAGTAGAAGGAACATTGCCTAACTCATTCTATGATGCCAACATTACTCTAATACCAAAGCCAAACAAAGATGCCACACGAAAGGAAAAGTACAGATCAATCTCTCTAATGAAACTAGATGCTAAAATCCTCAACAAAACACTTGCTAATCATATTCAACAACATATCAAATGAATTATACACCATGAACAAGTGAGTTTCATCCTGGGTATGCAAGGATGGTTCAACATAAGAAAATCAATCAATGTAATACACCACATAAACAGATCGAAAGAAAAAAAATCACATGATCATCTCTATAGATGCAGAAAAAGCATTCAACAAAATACAGCACTCTTCCCTGATAAAAACACTGCAAAAGATAGGAATAGAAGTAAAGTTTCTGAACATGAAAAACCCACAGCTAACATCATATTCAATGGTAAAATCCTAAAAGCTGGGAAGCGGCGGTGGCTCAATCGGTAGGGCTCCCGTTTGCCATGTGGGAGGCCCCAGGTTCGGTTCCCGGGGCCTCCTGGTGAAGGCGGGCCTGCCCGCATGGCGTGGTTGGCTGACCCAGGGGGCACAAGCAGCAAGGGGGGGATAAATGAATAAATAAATAAAATCTTAAAAAAAAAAAAAATCCTAAAAGCTTTCCCTCTAAGATCAGGAACAAGACAAGGATGTCCATTATCACTGCTCCTATTTAACATTGTGTTAGAAGTACTTGCTCAAGCACTGAGGAAACAAAAAGATATAAAAGGCATCCAAATTGGAAAGGAAGAAGTAAAAATTTCACTATTCGCAGACATGATCCTACACATAGAAAGCCCTGAGAAATCTACAACAAAACTTCTAGAACTTATAAATGAGTTCAGTAAAGTCTCAGGTTATAAGATCAATGCGCAAAAATCAGTAACATTTCTGTACACCAATAATGAGCAATCTGAGGAAGAAATCAAGAAAAAAATACCGTTTACAATAGTAACTAAAAGAATCAAATACTTAGGAATAAATTTAACTAAAGATGTAAATGATTTATACACAGAAAACTACACAATATTGTTAAAGGAAATCAAAGAAGACTTAAATAAATGGAAGAATATTCCCTGTTCATGTATGGGAAGACTAAGCATCATTGAGATGTCTATCCTATCCAAACTAATCTACAGATTTAATGCAATCCCAATAAAAATCAACACAGCATTTTTTACTGAAATGGAAAAAATAACTATGAAATTTATTTGGAAGGGCAAAAGGCCCTGAATAGCCAAAGATATATCGAAAAAGAAAAATCAAATTGGAGGAATCACACTACCTGACTTTAGAACATACTACAAAGCTACAGTAGTCAAAACTGCATGGCACAAGGATAGACATACCAACCAATGGAACTGAATTGAGAGTTCTGATATAGATCCTCATATATACAGTCATCTGATATTTGACAAGGCCACCAAGTCCACTCAACTGGGAGGGAATGACCTCTTCAACAAATGGCACTTGGAGAACTGGATATCCATATCCAAAAGAATGAGAGAGGAATACCATCTCACACCTTATATAAAAATCAACTCAAGATGGGTCAAAGATCTAAATATAAGAGCCAAGACCATAAAGACTTTGGAAGATAATGTAGAAGCATCTACAGGACCTTGTACTAGGTTATCAAGAAAGTAAAAAGGCAGCCTACCCAACGGGAGGAAATATATGGCAACCACATATCTGATATGAGCCTAATATCTAGCATATAGGCTCTAGCATATAAAGAAATCCTACACCTTGAAAATAAAAAGACAAACAACTCATTTAAAAAATGGGCGAGCGACTTGAAAAGACACTTTTCCAAGGAAGAAATACAAATGGCTAAAAAGCACATGAAAAGATGCTCAACCTCACTAGCTATTAAGGAAATGGGAATCAAACTACAATGAGATACCATCTTACACCCATTAGACTGGTCGCTATTAAAAAAACAGAAGACTACAAGTGTTGGAGAGGATGTGGAGGAATGGGGACCCTCATCCACTGCTGGTGAGAATGTAGAATGGTCCAGACATTGTGGAGGACAGTTTGGTGGCTCCTCAATAAACTAACTATAAAACTGCCATATGATCCAGCAATTCCACTGCTGAGAATATACACAGAAGAATTGAAAGTAAGGACACAAACAGATAGATGCACACCAATGTTCACAGCGGAATTACTCACTATTGCCAAAAGTTGAAATCAACCCAAATGCCCATCAACAGATGAATGGATAAACAAAATGTGTACATACATACAACGGAATATTACTCAGCTGTAAGAAGGAATACAGTGCTAACACAAAGGATAACATGGATGAATCTTGAGGACCTTATGTTGAGTGAAGCAAGCCAGGCATTGAAGGACAAATACTACATGACCTCATTGATATGAACTAAGCAAATCAAGAGCTATTGTCTGGAAGATAGGTTTACAGGAGAAGAAGGTTGTGAGCCAATGCCCAGATAGACATAATCTATGATAAGGTAAAAGTGTGTAGTTAGGCATTGAAGGGATATGACAGGAGGGTAGTGATAGTATTGGGTTGGGTGTTGCGGGTGGGTAGATTGGGGAGGGTGGGTTGGAAGACCCATGGAACTGGGGGGAGGGTTGGGGGAGGGACCAGGTGAACACTGAGGATTGGCAGGTAAGTGGTTAAAAGTACAAAATTGGGAACACTCTTATGGCAATATGACAAGGAAGGGTTACTGGTTTAGGGTGTTGTATTGAGGGGAGCATTCAGGACAGGGCACACCTGGGGCAGGCTTCTAGGGAATGTGCAAGTGATCAGTTTATCATAATGTGTTGTATCAGTGGGTATATGTTCACAAACAGAGGGGCGGGAGTCTCTCAAGAGCATGGGTGGTTCCTAATAGGGAAGGACAAACCAGTGTGTCAAGTCCTCAGTGTTGTTGCACGTAATTATGAATCTGGTCATCCAAGGAGTGAAGCCAGGTGGTCACTGTGGGCCCTGAGGGGAGGAGGAGAGAGGAATAGAATAGATGAAACAAGGGGTATTTAGTGGGCAATGAAAGTGTTCAACGTGATCTTGCAATGATGGACAGAGGCCATGTTAAATATCATCAAAATTTATAAAAGTGTACAGTCTAAAGTGTAAACTATTGACCATGGTTAGTAGCTATGTTTCACTATTTGTATATCAGTTGTAACAAATGTACCATCCGCATTTAAAAAGATATTAATAGGGGAAGGGGAAAAGGGGGAGGATGTTGGGTATATGGGAGTCCCCTGTATTCTGTATGTGACTGTACTGTGACCTAAAACTTCTTCGAAAACAAAATGAAAAAAAAGTAAGACACTGGGGAATAAATGGAAGAAAATGTCACTCTACATACAGGACAACAGATATTACAGTGATGAAAGACAAAATGACAAAAAAGTTTCTTTTTTTTTTTTCATTATTTTTTAATATCCCAATTTAAAAATTTTATTTTTAGTTTTTAAAAAATTTTTATGTATTTTATTTCTTATATTTAAAACTATCATTATTATTTCATTTTCCTATTAATTGTATTTGGCTATTTTATTGGCTTCATTTTTGAAGAGGCTTTGGATCACAGAAGGGTTACAACTGGGGCAGGGGAGGATCATTGGTGTGGGGTGTCAGTGGTGGGGGATACATGGGAAGAAATTCACCTGGGAATACATATAAGGTATATAATTGTGTTCAAATGTTCACAGGGCATTGTCACAGTGGGTGGAGATTCACACAATAACTGAGAGAATATTGAAATCCCATCCTGGAGAGCTCTGCCACATTCCCTAATGGAGCAGCAACAGTCCCCCAAGTGCAGGAGCAAGGACTGGTGAAGTAGGATGGTCCATTGATGGGCCCTTGATATTGACAACTATGCTTGTGAGCCTTTGCTCTTGAAATTGAAAATTAGCCTAGTGTTGTGGTGTGCCTAAGAGTTGTCTCCTGAGCCTCCTTGTTGCTCAAATATGACCTTTCTCTAAGCCAAACTCAGCATATAAATGCATTTCCTTGCCCCCAGCATGGGACATGACTCCCAGGGATGAGCCTCCCTGGTACCAAGGGATTACTACCAAGAACCAACCAGCAATGCAACTGGAAAAAGACCTCAAATAAAAAGAGGAAAATGTAAAGACAAATGAGTTTATGTGGCTAAGAGACTTCAAAGCAAGTCAGGAGGTCATTCCAGAGGTAACGCTTATACATATCTCAGTAGGATCTCATAGACTGCCAAAGTGGATACTACCCCCAAATAGCGGGGCTCCTGTGGGCTCTGGAGACACCCAGGTTCTATGGTTAGGGCAGATTGCTCCAGAGTTTGGTGCCTTGCCAGTGGGCCTTACTTTGGAGTTTATGCTCCTGAGAGTGACAGAGTTTGGACTCAGTCAACTTCCCTACACATGGCTCATCTGTCCCTTCTATTTAAACCTATACTTGGTGCTGGAGTTTGTAGGTGGACATCCAAGAGACTGGAATCTTTGGGCTGTCCAAGTGCCAGCTGGGCCCAGAGCCTCAGCAGAGTTGCAACACCTACTCTCCAGTTCATTGGACTCACCCAGAACAACTAACAAGGAGGTGAGGGTTGACAACCACCATACCAAGGAAACGAGAGAGCCTACAACTGCAAGCAAGAGAGTCCCATCCATCGGCTGTGTGGGATCAAAGCCCCTTCTCAATTAGAGGTGGAGTGGACATCACCATCCCAGAATCCTCAGGATTGGGGAGTGAACCATGGACTAAAGTAGACTTATTGGTATTCTACTATAGACTTACTGTGATTCTAGCAATGGAAAAAACTGTATCATTGATGGGGAGGGAACGGCCACTGGAGGTTCTGAGGGCAGGGAGAATGAAAAACAGGTATAATACAGGGCTTTTTCGGGACTTGGGAATCATCCTGAATAACATTGCAACGACAGATATAGGCCATTTTATATCTTCCCATAACCGGCAGAATTGTGTGGGAGAGAGTGTAAACTACAATGTGAACTATGGTCCATGCTCAGTGGCAATGCCTCAAGGATGCGTTTATCAATTGCAATGAATGTGCCACACTAATGAAGGATGTTATTTATGTGAGAGGGTGTGGGAGATGTGGGGAGTGGGGCATATGGGAATCCCTATACTTTTTGTGTAACATTTATGTAATCTAAGTATTTTTCTTTAAAAAAATGTCTAAGCTATCTAATCCTGAATCTAATAAATTTCCAAGTTTTGGTTAAAAAAAAAAATAATTTGCAATAGTATCAAAAAATACTTAGGAATAATTTTAACCAAAAATATGTAAGACTTCTACACAGAACACGACAAAACAATACTGAGAGATATTAAGGATGATATAAATAAATGACATTATATACCACTCTTGTGCTTTGGAAGACTCAATACTAAGATGTCCATTCTCCCCAAATTGAACTGTAAACTCAATGTAATCCCAATCAAAATCCCAACAATAATTTTTGTTGAAATTGACACGCTTATTCTAAATTTGTATGGAAATACAAATGATCTAGAGTAACTAAAATAATAATGAAAAAAAGAGCAAAGTCAGAGGCAGGGCTTGGATTAAGATGAGAGGAGTGAGGCATACCTTCAGATGCAAAAACTCAGTAATCAGTAGCAGATGTGGCTCAAGCAGTTGAGCACCTACTTCTCATATGGAAGGTCCTAGGTTCAGTCCGTGGTGCCTCCTAAAAACAAAAACAAACAAACAACAAGCAAACAAATGAAAAAAATCAACTCAGGGGAGCCAATATGGCTCAGAGGTTGAGTGCCGGCTTCCCACTTACAAGGTCTAGGGTTCCATCCCCTGCCCTGGTACCTAAAAACAAAACAAAACAAATTCAGTAATCAAGATAAATAGTATTTAACACAATGCTTTAAAAAATCAAAATTATTCAAAAAATTATATGATGATATTTTATGGTATCTGCTTGAGCAGCTTCAGCAAACAATACAGATTTTGGTACCAGTAGAGTGGGGTGCTGCTATTTCAAATACCAAAAATGTGAGAACAGCTTTATAACTGGGTAAAGAGTAGATTCTGGAAGAATTGTGAGGTGCTTGATAGAAAAGGCCTAAATTGCTTTGAAAAGATTGTTGATAGAAATATGGATGCTAAGGGTATTTCCGATGAGGCCTTAGACAGAAATGATGAATGCATCTTTGCAAACTGGAAGAAAACCCTTGTTTTAAAGTGGCAGGGAATTTGGCAAAATTGAGTCCTAATGTCAGACGAAAGGCAGAATTTAAAAGTGATAAACTTGGACATTTGGCTGAGGAGATGTCCAAACTAAATGAAAGTGTGTCCTGATTTCCCCTTGCAGCTTATAGTCAAATGAGAGAGGAAAGGGATACGCTGAAAACTGAACTCCTGAGTACAAAGAAATCAGAAACTGGTGGTTTGTAAAATTCTGAGCTTCCAGAAAACATAGTGCTCCCTGTGAGGATTTAACTGAACATGATACTAGGCAGCCATTTCCTTGCAAGTCAGGACTGGAAATGCAGGTATCCAGAAAGGATTTGGAATCTTGTGTACTACATGGAAACCTGACAAGTTTTTTTGTGAGGTCTGTATGAAAGGAACCACTGTCAGCCTGGACAAAAAGGACAGATTGAAAGAAAAATGATTTCAAATGCAGAACCATGGAAGCTGAGGTCTGGATTGAAGACATCTTTTCAGGCCAAGGAAGTGAGCCCACCCGTGTATGTGGAAAGGGTGAGTATGTCCTGGAGCTTGGAGAGGGTGTTGTTCAGAAAGAGTGTTACCACCCCAGGTTTCTCAGATGCCTGGGAGATTGAGGAGAGACTGGACACCACCCCAGTGTTCAACAAGGGTGGAGCCTAGAGTCCAGCTGCCACCCCAATGCTTGTCAAAGGTGGAACCGAGAGCCTGGCCATCACTCTAATGCTTGAAAATTTTGGAGCCTTCATCCTAGTGTTTAGGGAGAGCATGGCCCCTGCACAAGCCCTTGGAAAGGGTGGGGCTGCTGCTCCACCTGGCCCTGAGGACAAGGCATCTTTCTACTGATGACTGTTGAAACTTGAAATCTAATGGAATATGCCCTGAGGGTTTAAGAATTGTTTGGGACCCATGACCCCTGTTTTCCTTCAAATTTCTCCCTAGGGAAATGGGAACATTTATCCTATGACTGTCCCTCCATTGTATATTGGAAGCAGATAGTTTGTTCCCTAAGATTCACAGGCCCACAGCCAGAGGGGAACTTTGCCCCAGGACATACCACACATATAACCAGTTTTGATGAGACTTTGTATTTAATAATGTTCCTGAAATGATTTAAGGTTTTTGAGATATTGTGATGGAATGAATGCCTTTTCATATAGAAAGAATATGTCTTTTTGGGGGTTCAGGGGTTGGAGTGTGATGGTCTGAATCTATTTGGACCCCAAAAATGTTTGTTCTTAAAGCTAATCTATTCCTGTGGGTATAAAATTATTATAAGTAGGACATTTTGATTAGGTTATTTCAGTTAAGGTATGGCCCAGGATGGGTCTTAATCCTCTTAAAAGAGAATGAAATTTAGACAAAGAGAGAGAAAGCCACAGAAGCAAAAGAGAAAGCCAAAGAAGCAAGAAGATGAAAGCAATGAAACCTGGAAGAAAAGGGAGAGACCAGAAGACACCACCATGTGCCTTGCCATGTAACAGAAGAGTCCAGGATTGCTAGCAGCCTGTCTTCAGGGAGAAGGCATTGCCTGATGATGCCTTGATTTGGACATTTTTCTCAGCCTTGAAATTGTAAGCTTGTAAACTAATCAATCCCCATCGTTAAAAGCTGACCCATTTCATGGTATCTGCATCCCAGCAATCACAAATACTAGAACACAGTCCTTAATGGAACCCTCAGAAAAGAGACATTTCCCAGCTACAGTTGACACAAGTGTGAGTCTACTACCAAATCCCAAGGTCACTGCCCCACTTACTTGGGCAAGTTATTTAACTTCTCAGTGGCTCAGTTTCCGCATCTGTGAATGGGAACAACAATTCAGGATTGTTGTGAAGATTGAATTAGTTAATTAACACTTCAGCCTTTAAAGTGGAGCTCAGCATGGAGGAAATACACAGTAAATGTTGACTATGTTGGGGGTGGGGGAGGGTTGCCTAAGGCTCCTGGGGGTTGAACTCAAGGGGAAAGAGGGGCCGGAAGGGAGAGGAGGAGCAGGGCAAGCCCACCAGGGCTGAGTGCCAGAGTTCCATGCAGCCTGGGTGTGTGCACGCACACATTCTACAAGCCTGGGTCTCCACTTGATACTGAGGTGTGTCTGTGAGCATGTTCAGTTGTATCCCTGTCCTGGTGTGCCATCACACAGGTCTGTACGGAGTGCGGTGTGCGTGGGCTCACGTGCTCTGTCAGTGTGAACACATGTTTCAGGTCTTGGGCTTACATCAAACATGGGAATTTCTTTAACAATGGTCTCATTTTCTCTCCACTCTGCTCTCCATTAAAAATCCTCACCTGCCTCCAGGTCCTTGTGCTCACTTACAAAAGGAAGGGTTTTCAATGACTTGCCACTTGTAAGATGAGTTATTTCCTACCTGACACATTTCTTCCTCTAATGATACTCTTGCCTCCCTCCAGCTTGCCCAGGAGAAAAGACAAAGAGCCCAGGACTCATACAGGTGTGTGTGACCTGCACATCCAGCAGTCCTTTACCTCAGGGTGGGTTCTCAGAGCACCTGTTGCCTGAGGTAAACATCTGCAGAGCACCACATGCCACCAGAGTTTCCCACTCTAGAACTGCATATACATATTTGAAGGAACAAATATTAACATCGCAAAATATTCTTTTAAAATAAAAGTTCCAATAATAACTCATCTTTAAAAAATTACTCTAAGGCTGCTGGTTTCTCTACTGGCAAGTGAAAGCAAATAAGGTGAGAGAGAAAGGACTATAGTCTCCCTGCCTGCCCTCCTCCTACTTGCCCCTACTGAATTTGAGGATAGGCTCCAGGCCAGCTATGGAAATTATTCTGCCAGGACCGGGACCAGGAGTCTAGAAGAAATAGGTTCTCTTTATCTCTTTTCAGAAAAACAGTTTAGCAAAGTTCACAGGAAATTTGAGACCATATTTCAACTTCTTCAATTTATAGATGGGGAGACTGAGGCCCAGCAAGTAATTGAGTGTTTCCTAAGGTCACAGGTCAAGTGTCTCCTGCCTTCTGGTACAATGGTCTTTTTCCACAGCACCTCCTGTCTCACCCACCCCATCTTTTTGGATTTTGGTAGGGATGAAGGAAGAGTCCAGGGAAGGCTAAAAGGAGAGAGCCACAGGCGTGCATCTTGTAAAGTGCAAAAATCATCTCTCCAGCTGAAGGTTTCTCTGCAGCCCAGATTTTCCTTCCAGAAAGTTCCATGGCATCCACTGCCTGCCCCAGCCCCCTCTGCTGTGTTCTATTTAACCCAGACACACTGTGATTGCTCATGTGTTTTGATCGTGCCAGCAGCAGCAGCTTTTTGTTCTATTATTCACGGGGGAGCGGATGCTGGGTTGTCTCTCCTTATTACAGACCATGGCTGGGCTGCCCACTGCCTCCCCAAGGCCACTGGATGATGTCCATCAAAAAGTCAGCAGCCTCTGAACTTGAGATGCCTTTTGGGGAAGGGATCTGTACACCATTGCAGAGTTTTTTACAAGCCAAAGTTTGTTGTTGTTGTCATTGTTGTTTGAAGTGATTGGGAGAAGAAAATAGTGAACAAAAAATTATAGGTGGAGGAGAAGTAGAGGCTGGGAACTCTCTCCAGACACCAGGCAAGGACTGAAAAATAGCTAGAGGACAAGCTGAAACAGCCCTGAAAAAGATCTTCTAGGGTTTAGGTCAGCAGGTGAAGGCTGCACACCACCCAGAGGAGAGAGGGACAGAAGAGGGAAATCGCGACTACAGAACTCTGAGTTGCAAGAAGCAGCTTCTGCTGCTGCCGGCACCCTCCCCCACACTCTTCAGAATTCTTGGGCCCCTGGGCCTGCGACCACAGACAAAGGGGGCTTCAGGGATCTGCCACTCCCGGAAAGGGGATAGAGAGGGACACAGCCTTAGGCTGACTCAGGTTCGGACCTGAAATTTGGGCTGCAGAGCCCCACGGACCCTTCCACACGGCAGTTTGCCCTGGGAGCCTGGAAAGGACTGGAGAAATCCGATCCTCGCAACCTCCCTCTCTTCTAGCCTGGACTAATTGTTGAGGACACCACGGGAGAGGGGAGAGAGAGCCTGGGGCTGACCCTGCTTTGGACTCCCAGGTTTGGTCTGCCCTGTCCCGAGAGCCCTTCCAGGCTGGGTGGGGCTGCGCCATTGTTTGCCTTGGAGCCTGCAAGGGGCTAAAGATATACAAACCTCCCAATTTCATCCTCTACTAACAGGGACTGATTGTTGAGGATTCAGAAGGGAGTGGAAATATTTCCTAGCTGGGAAAAGGGGGTCGCTACGAGAGAAGTCTGGAGAACTGTCTCAGAAAGTTTGAATCACAGGGCTCCTAGCCCCCAGACAGGAAGCTCTATCACATTGATCTGGCCTGTGTCACAACAAATAAACTCCGACCAGGCATTGAATTGAGAGCTGCAAACAAGTGCCATCTCCTGGCAGACCAAGGAAGTACACATAAGAAAATTAATAAGTAAGAGAGTCTTTTCCTGGCCTCTATAGCCTCCCTGCCCAAGGCCCTAGGAAACAACTCTACAACCAATTACTGGGTCCAGTGCCCAGTTTTGTGCAACCAGCAGAACAATACTAACAATCAAGGTTGAGCCAAAAATCAAAGAGCGGTGGTAACTCACAGCCTCCTGCCACTAAAACCCCATAAAAGAGAAAGAGATAGAGCATCTAAGTAAAATACAAACTAACCAGATGCCTAAGCACCAACAAAAAATCACGGGCCATACTAAGAAAATAGAAGACATGGCCCAAGAAAAGGAATACAGCAAAGTCCCAGAAGAGATGCAGAATTTGAGAGAACTAATCAGTGAGATTAGCACACATTTCCAAAATCAAATTAATGAGATGAAAGAGAATATAGTTAAAGAGATCAATGACATCAAGAAGTCATTGCGCGAACGTAAAGAAGAATTTGAAATCATGAACAGAAAAGTAAGGGAGTTCATGGGAATGAAAGACACAATAGGTGAAGTAAAAAATACATTTGAAGCATACAACAGCAGACTCGAAATGATAGAAGAAAGAATAAGTGATACTGAAGACAGAGCAGCTAAAATTGAAGAGAGAAAAGAAGAGAGAGAGAAAAGAATGGAAAAAATTGAGCAGGGGTTCAGAGAGTTGAATGACAACACAAAACGCAAGAACATATGTGTCATTGGAGTTCCAGAAGGAGAAGAGAAAGGAAAAGGGGCAGAAAGAGTATTTGAGGAAATAATAGCTGAAAATTTCCCAACTCTCACGAAAGAAATGAACTTTCATGTCCAAGAAGCACACCGTACCCCAATAAGGATAAATCCAAATAGACCTACGCCAAGACACATATTATTCAGAATGTCAAATGTAAAAGATAAAGAGAAAATGCTCAGAGCAGCAAGAGAGAAGCAAACGATCACGTACAAAGGACGTCCAGTAAGACTTTGTGCAGATTTCTCTTCAGAAACCATGGAGGCGAGAAGACAGTGGTATGATACAATTAGGAAACTGAAAGAGAAAAACTGCCAGCCAAGAATTCTTTACCCAGCAAAACTGTCCTTCAAATATGAAGGTGAATATAAAGTATTCACAAACAAACAGAAACTAAGAGAGTTTGCAAAAAAGAATCCACCTTTGCAGGAAATATTAAAGGAAGCCTTAGAACCTGAAAGAAAAAGACAGGAGAGAGAGGCTTGGAGGAGAGTATAGAAGAAAGAAAAGCAGAAAGGATAACCAAAAGAGTAAAAAGAAAGACAAAAATAAGATGACATATGAAAACTAAAGAATAAAATGGAGGAAATAAATAGTGCATTTTCAGTAATATCATTGAATGTGAATGGATTAAATTCCCCAATCAAAAGATACAGGCTGACAGAATGGATAAAAAAACATGAGCCATCCATATGCTGCTTACAAGAAACTCATCTCAGACACAAGGATACAAGCTGCTGAAAGTAAAAGGTTGGAAAAAGATACTCCATGCAAATAGTAAACAGAAAAGAGCAGGGGTAGCTATACTGATATCAGACAAAACAGACTTCAAATGCAAAAAAGTGATAAGAGATGCGGAAGGCCATTATATATTAATAAAAGGGATGATCCTCCAGGAAGATATAACAGTCATAAATATCTACGCACCTAACCAGGGTGCCCCAAAATATATGAGACAAACTCTGGCAAAACTGAAGGGAGAAATAGACATTTCTACAACAATCGTCGGACTTCAACACCCCTCTCACATCATTAGATAGAACAACTAGACAGAAGATCAACAAGGAAACAGAGAACTTGAACAATATGATAAACAAGTTAGACCTAACAGACATATACAGAACACTGCATCCAAACTCAGCGGATTATACATTCTTCTCAAGTGCCCATGGATCTTTCTCCAGGATAGACCACATGTTAGGTCACAGTACAGCTCTCAATAAATATAAAAAGATTGAAATTATACAAAGCACCTTCTCAGATCATAATGGAATGAAACTAGAAATCAATAACAGACAGGAAAAAAGGAAATTTGCAAATGTGTGGAGACTGAACAACACACTCCTAAATATTCAGTGGGTCAAAGAAGAAATTGCAAGTGAAATCAGTAAATATATTGAGACAAATCAAAATGAGAATACAACATATCAAAACTTATGGGATCCTCATTAGTATAGTGGTGAGTATCCCCGCCTGTCACGCGGGAGACCGGGGTTTGATTCCCCGACGGGGAGCTAAAAAAAAAAACTTATGGGATACAGCAAAGGCAGTCTTGAGAGGGAAATTTATAGCCCTAAATGCCTATATTAAGAAACAAGAGGGAAGCGGCTGTGGTTCAATCAGTAGGGATCCCGTTTACCATATGGGAAGCCCGGGTTCGGTTCCCGGGGCCTCCTGGTGAAGGCAAGCCTGCCCGCACGGCGTGGTTAGCTGACCAGGCGAGCACAAGCAGCAAGGGGGGGATAAATGAATAAATAAATAAAAAATCTTTAAAAAAAAAAAAAAAAGAAAGAAACAAGAAAGAGCTAAACTCAAAGATTTAACTGAACAACTTGAGAAACTAGAGAAAGAACAGCAAACCAATCCCAAAGCAAAAAGAAGGAAAGAAATAATAAAGATTAGAGCGGAAATAAATGAAAATGAGAACAAAAAAACAATAGAGAAAATCAACAAAACCAAAAGCTGGTTCTTTGAGAAGATCAATAAAACTGACAAACCCCTCGCTAGACTAACAAAGAAAAAAAGAGAGAAGATGCAAATAAATACAATCAGAAATGAAAGGGGGGAAATTACAAATGACCTCACAGAAATAAAAAGAATCATAAGAGGATATTATGAGAAACTATATGCCAACAAACTAGACAACCTGGATGAAATGGACAAATTTCTAGAAACTCATAACCAACCTACACTGACACAACAAGAAATACAAGAACTTAACAAACCAATCACAATTAAGGAGATAGAATCCGTCATCAAAAATCTCCCAGCAAAGAAAAGTCCAGGACCAGATGGCTTCACAGGTGAGTACTACCAAGCATTTCTAAAAGAATTAACACCAATCCTGTTTAAACTCTTCCAAAAAATTGAAGAGGAGGGAAAATTACCCAACACATTTTATGAAGCCAACATCACCCTAATACCAAAGCCAGATAAAGATTCCACGAGAAAAGAAAATTGTAGACCAATCTCTCTCATGAACATAGATGCAAAAATTCTCAACAAAATACTTGCAAATCGAATCCAACAGCATATCAAAAGACTTATACATCACAACCAAGTGGGATTTATTCCTGGTATGCAAGGCTGGTTCAACATAAGAAAATCAATCAATGTAATACACCACATTAACAAGTTGAAGAAAAAAAACCACATGATCATCTCAATAGATGCAGAAAAGGCATTTGACAAAATCCAACATCCTTTTTTGATAAAAATACTTCAAAAGATAGGAATAAAAGGAAAATTCCTCAATATGATAAAAGGCATATATGAAAAACCCACAGCCAACATCATACTCAATGGGGAAAGGTTGAAAGCTTTCCCCCTAAGATCAGGAACAAGACAAGGATGCCCACTGTCACCATTGTTATTCAGTATTGTACTAGAAGTTCTAGCTAGGGCAATTAGACAAGACAAAAAAATTAAAAGTGTCCAAATAGGAAAAGAGGAAGTAAAACTCTCACTGTTTGCGGATGACATGATCCTGTATTTAGAAAATCCTGAAGTATCCACAACAAAGCTACTTGAACTAATAAATGAGTTCAGCAAAGTGGCAGGATATAAGATCAACATGCAAAAATCAGTAATGTTTTTGTACACTACTACTGAACAATCTGAGGAGGAAATCAGGAAGAAAATTCCATTTTCAATAGCAACAAAAAGACTCAAATACCTAGGAGTTAATTTAACCAAGGAAGTACAGGACCTATATGCAGAAAACTACAAAACAATGCTAAAAGAAATTTTAAAAGACCTAAACAAATGGAAAGACATTCCGTGTTCATGGATTGGAAGAATAAATATCGTGAAGATGTCAATCTTGCCCAAATTGATTTATAGATTCAATGCAATACCAATCAAAATCCCAACAGCTTACTTTACAGAATTAGAGAAGGCAATTACCAAATTCATCTGGAAGGGTAAGTGCACCCGAATAGCCAAAAGTATTCTAAAAAAGAAGAGCAATGTGAGAGGAATTTCACTGCCTGACCTTGAAACATATTACAAAGCTACAGTGGTCAAAACAGCATGGTACTGGCATAAAAATAGACATATCGATCAGTGGAATAGAACTGAGAATCCAGAAATAAACCCTCACCTATACAGTCAACTGGTTTTTGACAAACCTACCAAGCCCACGCTGATGGGAAAAAACAGTCTCTTCAACAAATGGTGTTGGAAGAACTGGATATCTATAACCAAAAGAATGAAA
The DNA here is from genome assembly GCA_026826555.1 of Tolypeutes matacus. NCBI lineage: Eukaryota > Metazoa > Chordata > Mammalia > Cingulata > Chlamyphoridae > Tolypeutes > Tolypeutes matacus. The sequence goes on from JAKSZT010053780.1 coordinate 4,116,316, forward strand.
GAGGACCCCTACCTCACCCCCTATACAAGAATCAACTCAAAATGGATCAAAGATCTAAATATAAAAGCCAGGACCATAAAACTACTAGAAGAAAATGTAGGGAAACATCTTCAAGACCTTGTAGTAGGTGGTGGTTTCTTGGATTTCACACCCAAAGCACATGCAACAAAAGAAAAAGTAGATAAATGGGACCTCCTCAAAATTAAACACTTTTGCACCTCACAGGACTTTGTCAGAAGGGTGAAAAGGCAGCCAACTCAATGGGAAAAAATATTTGGAAATCACATATCTGATAAGGGTTTAATATCCAGGATATATAAAGAGATGTTGCAGCTCAACAATAAAAATACAAATGACCCAATTAAAAAATGGGCCAAAGACTTGAATAGACATTTCTCCGAAGAAGAAATACAAATGGCAAAAAAACACATGAAGAAATGCTTAACATCACTCATGATTAGGGAAATCCAAATCAAAACTACAATGAGATATCATTTCACACCTATCAGAATGGCCACTATTAAAAAGACAGAGAACTACAAGTGTTGGAGAGGATGTGGAGAGATAGGAACACTTCTTCACTGTTGGTGGGAATGCAGGATGGTACAACCACTATGGAGGACTGTTTGGCAGTTCCTAAAGAAGTTGAATATAGACTTGTCACGTGACCCTGCAATACCACTACTGGGTATATACCCAGAAGAACTGAGAGCAGTGACACGAACAGACATCTGCACACCGATGTTCATAGCCACATTATTCATCATTGCCAAAAGTTGGAAACAACCCAGGTGTCCATCAACAGATGAATGGATAAACAAACTGTGGTCTATTCACAAGATGGAATATTATGCAGCTGTAAGAAGAAATGAAGTCATAAAGCATATGGCAACATGGATGAATCTGGAGGACATTATGTTGAGTGAAGCAAGCCAGACACAAAAGGACAAATACTGTATGAATGCATTACTATGAACCAAATATATTGTGTAATATATTGTTTGATTCACACAAAAAAAACAAAAAACAAACAAAAAACAAAACAACAACAAAATTTACATGGATCCATTACATTTAATTGAGAAATGTATATATTTATTCATCTGTGTTTACTTTTTAGTTTTTTATTGCTTATGTTTTCAATTACTAAATGTACAAAATAAAGTTAAAAAAAAAAAAAGAAAAAAAATTATAGGTGTACATGTAAAGATGCTAAGAAAGCATGTCTTGTCTGCCCATTTGGAATACAAACTTTCGAAGGCAGAGCCTGGTCTTATACGTACGTGTCCCCCATAGTACCCAGCACATAGAGAGACAAATATTTAGTTAGCAAGTGAATGCAAGAGTGAACCTCAGGGAATCCCAAACCTCAGATTGCCCTAAGATGGAGGACAAGGTACACAGAGCTTCACAGCACTTCTAACTTCATGGTATTATGGCATAAATTTGCTTATTTGTTTATTCACAATCTCTCCACACACACACCAGAGGATATAAGTTCTGTGCCAACAGGAACTTTATTTTGTTCACAGAGGTATCCCCAGCACCTAGCATAATAAATATATGTATTAAATGAACGATCTGGTGTCACAATAGCACATCAAATTACAGCTCAGCCACTAGATTGCTCAGTCACTGTCCCTCTCTGGGTCTCCACTTGTTCCTCTGTGTTACAAGGGCTTTGTGCCAGAAGATCACCAACAGTGTCCATCTCCAGTCTAGACATTTCTAGAAGAACATGGGGCATCAGTGTCATTAAACTGAATCTGTGCCATGAGCCTGCCACCTCCACATTCTGTACTGGACATCTTCCTCCACAGGCGATCCCCACAGTGAAAACTGCCTCTGTCGTGAAGTGCTTTGATAAGTTATGTAAAAGCAGGTGTGACAGCCAGGCGGAATGTTAGGAGGTTAGAGAAAGGAAATATCCTCGAGTGGAGCCCACGACTTCTTCAAAAGGAGTCATTCCTGAAGTTGCTCTCCACACCTCCCCCTCAAAAAAATTCCAGATGCTAAAAGCCCCTCCGGACGCACTGCTGAGTGATCCAAGGGAGCAAACGAAAAGAGAGGAATCCCTGAAGAAGTCATTCTCCCCAAGACACCCCCAGAAATTGAGGTGGACTGAGGGAATAATCAATGTGACCCTGAGCAAGGGCAGAAGGCCAGTGACAACTCCTCACAATTAATCTTTAAATCCCTGACAAGAGTAAACACATTCCAAACGGACTGTTGGAGACAAGAACAGGGTGGGACCCAATAAAATCAAGGACAACTCGACTCAGGAAGCAGGGGATGACTCAGCCACACCCAGCTGGTGGGGATGAAGTTAAAGAGAATTAATTGTATGTAATTAGTGAAGCGGAACAGGGTATAGAATGCGGAGTGTGGGCTCACTCTTCTCAAATCTTCCTTGTTGAGGCTGCCTTTCCGACATTGTCACCCTCACCCCACCTTCCGAAAAGCTTGCCTCCCTGGAACTGTTACTTCATGCCTTTGTGAGGCGGACAGAGGGTTGGTATCTCGCGTTTGCAGACCGCGCGTGGTACGTGAGTGCATTTTCTGTCTTGCCTTCGCAGCCTCTTCCCTCTACACCGCTCAGCAGAGCTGTTTGGCCCGCAGTGCTCTGCTCAAGGTCAGGCAGCAGTCAAGGCCAGGAGGGTGCGGTGGTTCCCAGCACTGCTGTCACCTGACATTTACTTTACAGGCTGTTGACTCCCAAACAATACAGTACATGCCGATTTGCATGGTACCTTCCGTCTCCTTTTCCAGTAATCCACTCCCACCTAACAAACACGCAGGATTCCCCTGGCTCTGCGCGGACCTGGAAAAACACCGAGCTTGGCCCGGGTCCCCTCCTGGCCAGCGCGGGCTTCGGCTGGGAGGAAGCGGCCGTGGCGTGGCACCAATCTTCCACCAGAGGGCAGCCGCGGGCCGCACAACGCCCAATCGCGTCACCCTCCCCGGGGCAGGCCCGTTCCGCGCCTGCGCAGACACGAAACCGCCCGTGGCCCCGCGCCCGGCCGGTGCTTCCAGCCAACCTGGGCTGCTGTCGGCAGCTGCGAGCGACTGTTCTGCACTCCCGCGAGGCAACAAAGGGCGGATTTCGGCCGTCGGGCCGGGTAGTCTTCCTCTGAGGCCACGGAGCCGCGATAAGCGGCAGTGAGCTTGCGGCCGGTAGGAAGAGGACAGAACGGCTCCTCCGCCCCAGTTCGCTGACCGCGCTCTCCTGGTCTTAAATCCCACCCCCACCCCACTTCCAGGATCGACCCCTCGGCCGCCGCTGGCCACTGTTGCGAGCGGTTTGGGTCCAAGGCCTTTCTTCTGTTCCAGTTTGAGCAAGGTTGCTTCCATCTTGTTTACAGAAATCGGCACTGACCGGGAGGGCCCGAGGCGTGGAGAAAGACACAGAAAAGGGAGCAATTTGCTGAGGGGCTTGGCTCGTAAGGGACTGCGTGCAGCGTTCTTGTAGAGCTTAAAGTTTCCAGAGCAGGAAAAGACTTAAGAATCAGCCAGGCATAGATGAGAAAGCAGTGTCCAAGGCCAAAGAGTGTGCCAGTGAATTGCAAATCAGACCATGTCGGTTCCGGTTCTGGGTCTAGGACCCTGTACTGGCTTCCCTAGCCCTTAGCAGAAAGTCAACACTTAAAATGGCTTCAAGGCCCTTCAGCATAATCTACCTCGCCTCATTTTCAGTCTCCAGTTTCCCGCCCATGCACATCATGGGCTCCATGATCTCAGCCACAACGTCTTTCCCCAGCTAACTCCTGCCTGCTTGTCTTTTAAGTTTTGGCTTAGACACCATTTCCTCTGGAAAGCTTTCCAGACCTTCCCTGGGTCCCGCCCATAGAACCCTATCCAATGTAGTTTTCCACAGTGGCCCATGCAGAATCTCACCTGCTTGTTCACTTGTCTGATTTCCCCCATCCCCACCCCAGAGTGTGAAAGGTGCATACTAGGTCTTGATTAATATGTCCCCAGCCTCTCAACCAGTACAAGGCTCATGATAGGTGCTCTAAATATGTGATGAATGAATGAATGAATGGGTCAGAACTAGCTCATCCAGATCTTTCCTGCGTCTGTGTACTTTTCACCATGTTGCCCACTGGCCCTTCTACTCTTGTAACTGAAATAAGCAGACTTAATGGCATGGAAGAGCCTCTGCTATGTGGCAGAGGTGGGGGAAACCAACTCTCAGAATGAGAGCCTGCCCATTTCCAATTCTTGGGAGAATATTATATCCCTTGCTTCTGCAGGATGGAGAATAATTTCCAACATGGTGTTCTCCCTATTCTGTAGTCCAGAGGATAATTTCTAACTTGTTAAAGTAGTCTCATTACTCCACTCAGAGAAAGAACTTCAAAGCAGAGGTTTCAAGCCATGTTCCTAGGATTTGGCAGAGGGGCTGCACAAGCCTACTTCAACAAGCCTATTGCCATGTTTTATAACTTACTTAGTTGCTTCCTTTGGGAAAAGGGGGGTGGATGGTAGAGGATTCTATTGATGCTTTTAAAATGTTCTGAACCCACAACTCCAAAGGATTGTAGAGTAGAGCAGTTGAAGAGCTGTGAACAATTGTTAACAGCTAATCATTTCAAAGGGCTGTATTACAGCTTACATTCCAAGTGAAGCCATATTACAATTTCTACAACCTACTGAGCCTTTTCTCCCTCCGTTTTATGTGGGGTCTGTGTCTCTTGTTACCCATTGTTTCTTCTTACCTGATGACAGGGGGTCTGATGTTTAATGGATATAGTAAGGAAATGAAGATAATTTTTCAGAATTTGCTACATTTATAGAAAAAGTTGCTTTATTTCTTAATTTAAGAAGAGGGAGAATTGAACATTTTCTTTTTCTCATTTTTAAAATATTTTTTTGTTCAAGGCCCTGGATTTTATTTTCCTATAAGTGCCCTTTCCCCCCAAAGATGTCCAGGTCCTATTTCCCCAGAACCTATGAATATGGTACCTTATGTGGCTAAAAAGAACTTTGCAGACATGATTACAAAAAGGATCTGGAGATAGGGACGTTATCCTGGATTATCCCAAGGGTCCTTATGAGAGGGAGGCAGGAAAGTGAGGATCAGAGAAGAAGATGTGTTGATAGAAGATGAAAAGGCAGAGTGATGCAAGATGAAAAGATCTTAACTGCCCATTGCTGGCTTTGAAGATTGAGGATGGGCCACAAGCCAAGGCATGCAGGCTTCCTCTAGAAGTTGGAAAAGGCAATGAAACAGATTCTTCCCTAGAGACTCCAGAAGGAATGCCATGTTGCTGACACCTTGATTTTAGCCCACTGAGACACATTTTGGACTTCTGACCTCCAGAAATGTAAAATAATAATAAATTTGTACTGTTTTAAGCCACTAACTTTGTGATCATTTGTTACAGCAGCAATGGGAAACTACACCTATACACACCTCTCAAATGGAAAAAAAAAAAAAAAAATCCTGCTAGAGTCACATGAATGGAAAGAAGGGGATCAACTGGAAAAGGAAGACAAGTGGGGGGCTCCTGCTAATAGGAGCAGAATGTTAGAGCCTACTTTTGTTTTTTCCCAAAAAGGATACAGGTCAGCACCATGGGGATATATTTGGATAGCACTTAGGTGCACTGTATCTTGTATTTTGATTTTTTGTATAGCTATTTTCCCCTAGCCTGAAAGATTCCAAGCTGGCATTCATGTTTTTATTCCTGTGGTCTCCAGCACTTTGTATGAATACTACTACCTTACATTTGTGAGGCACTTCACACTTCTCAAAGCCCTTGTGTGGCCATTGTCCATTCTGAACCTCACCACAATTCTTGTGAGTTCAGGCAGGACAGAGAGTAATATTGCTTTACTTCATTTTACAGAAGACTAGCATATACATTTCTCTGAAACCCAGGCCCCATCTCTCCAGTATTCTACCCATTTTATCTGAACTCCTTTATCTCGTGCATGCTTGACTGCAGAAAAAGTTGAGGTACCGCCAGCCAGCCACCCAAGAGTCCGGAGACTAGGTTCTAGGGGTCTAGAGTTACCATGTGGACCTCATTGGTCATCTTTTTCCTTCTTTGAACACAAGAGAAAATCTTTTTGACCAACTGGTAGTGGAGGAAAAACTCCACAACAGTAAAACTCATCCTGCTTCTCAAGGACATTGAGTCTTGTGAGAAGAGAGCAAATGGGAAGAGGACCACCGTTGGCTTTGGGTGGGGGGAGCTAAGCAAAGCTGACTTTCTCTGGCACTCTGTCCTGGGGAAGTGTTGCTGCAGAGGTAGGGGAGGAATGGTCATGCTTCAGGGCCTGGCCTGAGGGTGCCTTAGAAGAGAATGGTGGCCATCACCACTTTACATTGTTCAAATTCTTTGTATTACATCAATTTTCTTACAGTAAGAGACAACACCGTCTCTGTAGTTAGAGACAGGCTCAAGTCATAGGTCTCCCATTTACAGTGGTGGAACCACCAAGTCTCTTTCCCTGGATGAGATTCCACTTCTCCATCTGCAGAATGTGGATAATAGCACCTGTTTCCCAAAACAGTTGGGAAGATAGAGTTATTTATAACCAAGAAAACAGTGAATTTCTCAAGAGGAAGCTGCTGGTAAATGGTGAAATCAAGACTTCAACCTCAACCCAAGTCTTCAGTCCCGCATCCAATGGCCCTTCCACTCTCTACAAAAGGAACTCTCATAACTTCCGCGGTCAGGCGCAGGTCCTCCAAGCCACGCTTTCCCAGCGGGATCCCAGAAAGAGGGAGCAGCAGGGCTGCTTCTGCGCGTGGCCCCCGCCGGAATCCGCGGGAAGAATCCCGCCGCTCAGCTGCACGCATCTGGAACCCCGCCTCCCTGGAACCCTGAGGTGCGCGCCAGGGGATCGAAACCTCGGTGCCGGAGGAGGTGAGGGCAGCTACCCCCCTGAGTTTCCTCTCTTTCCCTCTTGCCCCCCAAGTCCTATCCCAGCTCAGAGGGCGCCTGGCATTTCTGAACCCAGAGAGGGTCAATGAAAGGCTCAAGCGGGCGCGCGTTAACCAGCACCCGGTCCCCGCACGGTCTCCGTGGTAAAGCTCCAAGCGCGCGTGCACTTCGGTTGCGGGCGCTTCCAGCAGAAGCAGATCGGGAACTGCAGGGAGCAATGGGGAAGATCAAGGGGCCCCGGGCGCCCTTGGCGCGGCTGGGAGCAGACACATCTGCAAACCCTTAAATAAAGCTCTCGCTTTTTCAAGCGTGGCAAATAGGCGTGAGGGCGCAGCAGGAGGAACTTGGTGCTGGCGGAGGAGGCCGGGAGCGGCCCGCGCGGCCCACGGAGGCGGCGGGAACGGGAAGACGCCCCGGGGCGGCCGGGAGGCGTCGGGAGAGGGTCCTGGCAAGCGGCCCGAAGGGTTCAGACGGGGCGGAGGAGCCAAAACTCGACGGCTTGAGCCAGAGGCCGGAGCCAAGGGCTGACGCTGGGTTCTGAATAATGTTTGGAGGAGCAGGAGCAGCCCCCAGGGCTCCGCGAAGACGCGCTGGAGGGGCGGGTGGGGCCAACCCTGGCGAATCTGCTCCGCGGCCTCAAGTGGGGCAAAAACTCAGCGCCCTCGGACGCTGCCCTGGCAGCGCCAAAACACAAGCTTCCTCCCCCAGCTCCCAGCCTAGGGGTTACACAGCCCCTTTACAAGTTATTGGGATTCCTCAGTTGACTGGAAGGAAAGAAAATACAATCCTGTTCTTGACAAAAGAAATCCACAGGCACACACTCGGGCCTCCAGGTCCTCGGGCCTCCAGGTCCTCGGGCCTCCAGGTCCTCGGGCCTCCAGGTCCTCGGGCCTCCAGGTCCTCGGGCCTCCAGGTCCTCGGGCCTCCAGGTCCTCGGGCCTCCAGGTCC